>CM045052.1:652293-852293 GCA_024542945.1 allo-octoploid hybrid of Carassius auratus x Cyprinus carpio | reverse complement strand
ATGTTCTAAATTGTTAAAGTAATGATTTGTGGCTATCTTTTTTCATGGTTTAAAGTTTTTACACAGTACAGATATGACAGCATTGACAAACTTGCATTAAAATGTTATTTTAGTATTAGATGCTATTATAGTATTAATTTGAAATGCTTATATATGTTTATTTATATTTATAAATATTTATAGTATTGATTTTAATTAGCTTTGAAATGTATATATTCATTTAAGTTTGTCATTTTTTTCTTTTTTATATTTCTATTGCTTTCATTTATTTTTAAGCATTTTTTATTTTAGTTTGGTTTTAGTTGTTTTAGTATTAAACAAGTTTTGACAATTGTTTTAATAAAAACAAAGTTACTACATGTACCTGTTCATGTTTTTATGAAGTGTTAAAAATTAAATTGATTCTGCAAATCAACCCATTTTATTGTTCTAAATGTATAATTTGATAGGAAAATAATTGATTTCACTTACACAGGTCCTTCTCAAAAAATTAGCATATTGTGATAAAAGTTCATTATTTTCCATAATGTAATGATAAAAATTAAACTTTCATATATTTTAGATTCATTGCACACCAACTGAAATATTTCAGGTCTTTTATTGTTTCAATACTGATGATTTTGGCATACAGCTCATGAAAACCCAAAATTCCTATCTCAAAAAATTAGCATATTTCATCTGACCAATAAAAGAAAAGTGTTTTTAATACAAAAAAAGTCAACCTTCAAATAATTATGTTCAGTTATGCACTCAATACTTGGTCGGGAATCTTTTTGTAGAAATGACTGCTTCAATGCGGCGTGGCATGGAGGCAATCAGCCTGTGGCACTGCTGAGGTGTTATGGAGGCCCAGGATGCTTCGATAGCGGCCTTAAGCTCATCCAGAGTGTTGGGTCTTTCGTCTCTCAACTTTCTCTTCACAATATCCCACAGATTCTCTATGGGGTTCAGGTCAGGAGAGTTGGCAGGCCAATTGAGCACAGTAATACCATGGTCAGTAAACCATTTACCAGTGGTTTTGGCACTGTGAGCAGGTGCCAGGTCGTGCTGAAAAACGAAATCTTCATCTCCATAAAGCTTTTCAGCAGATGGAAGCATGAAGTGCTCCAAAATCTCCTGATAGCTAGTTGCATTGACCCTGCCCTTGATAAAACACAGTGGACCAACACCAGCAGCTGACATGGCACCCCAGACCATCACTGACTGTGGGTATTTGACACTGGACTTCAGGCATTTTGGCATTTCCTTCTCCCCAGTCTTCCTCCAGACTCTGGCACCTTGATTTCCGAATGACATGCAAAATTTGCTTTCATCCGAAAAAAGTACTTTGGACCACTGAGCAACAGTCCAGTGCTGCTTCTCTGTAGCCCAGGTCAGGCGCTTCTGCCGCTGTTTCAAAAGCACACGCCTGTGCACGGTGGCTCTGGATGTTTCTACTCCAGACTCAGTCCACTGCTTCCGCAGGTCCCCCAAGGTCTGGAATCGGTCCTTCTCCACAATCTTCCTCAGGGTCCGGTCACCTCTTCTCGTTGTGCAGCGTTTTTTGCCACACTTTTTCCTTCCCACAGACTTCCCACTGAGGTGCCTTGATACAGCACTCTGGGAACAGCCTATTCGTTCAGAAATTTCTTTCTGTGTCTTACCCTCTCGCTTGAGGGTGTCAATGATGGCCTTCTGGACAGCAGTCAGGTCGGCAGTCTTACCCATGATTGCGGTTTTGAGTAATGAACCAGGCTGGGAGTTTTTAAAAGCCTCAGGAATCTTTTGCAGGTGTTTAGAGTTAATTAGTTGATTCAGATGATTAGGTTAATAGGTCGTTTAGAGAACCTTTTCATGATATGCTAATTTTTTGAGATAGGAATTTTGGGTTTTCATGAGCTGTATGCCAAAATCATCAGTATTAAAACAATAAAAGACCTGAAATATTTCAGTTGGTGTGCAATGGATCTAAAATATATGAAAGTTTAATTTTTATCATTACATTATGGAAAATAATGAACTTTTATCACAATATGCTAATTTTTTGAGAAGGACCTGTATCTCCACTGTATCCCAGCAGCCACAAGAGAGCGTCATGTTTCATGTGATGGTTTTGTGGATGCATCAAAATGTATTGTTGGAATAATCTTAAAGATGGATGGATTTTAAGAGAATCACAGCGCTGTCTCCGAAAATTCTAAAACGTTTCAGTCATTGTTAGATGTGGAGATTTAATAGATCTAACATATATATAGTTCCTTAATCTTTCTAAAAAAAAAAATGTTAGCAATATACTGATGAATCTCTTTCACTGTGAAATCTCCAGACATTACAGGGATTGACATGCACTGAAGGAAAAATTCACAATGAAGAGTAAAAAAGGATGATAATGTTTAGGCCCACTTATCGTACCTGAACAATTACAGGTGACTTCTGAGCTGCTTAGCCCCTCCCATTTTGCCAATTTACTAATATTTTCCTTTCTACTCATTTATATGAGTAAATCACTGCTGCTTCAAATCGTATTTAGGTATATATGATGTTACCATTAATCCATAGTGACCATACTAAAAACTAAATATTAATGAATATTTATGAGTATTAATTAATCCTTTTTTATGAACTATCTATAATGGAAAACTGTTAAACGTTTCTTAATAAAATAGTGAGCAAACGAAGATTAAAATCTCAGATCCACATGGAGCTTTCTATTGGTTAGTGATGTTCTTGACTGTTCTCAATTGGTGATGAATAAACTCCACAAGCCCAGAGGAGAATCAAAGTTAATCAGTTAAGCTGAAAGGGGAGGAGCCACCTTAATTCAAAGCTCTACTAAATAGCAAAGCCAACACTCATGTGTATATGAGTCTTGTACCAAAGTTTGTTAGAATGGGCTTCTTGCAAGGTGTGTTAGTGTTGGTTGTGATTGTGGCTTTTGACCTGAAGAATGCATGGGGAAGTTTGAGATACAGTCAAAGTCCAAGCATCATGAAGCCGCAATCAGCTCCAGCTTCCAGAGGTCCTGTTCTTTCTTCTCAAGGGCTTTTGAATCCTTTCCAAAAGGCTTCTCAGTTTCAGAGTTTTGACTCCAGAAAATTTGCACAAGAGCCTCTTGGTTCTCAGGAGAAGCAGCTGATGCAGGGTCCAGTCAAGCCTTTGGACTGGAAGTTTCCCATCGTTCCGGAGGTGCCAAGGGAGTTGGCGGTGAACTTCCAGTTGAGGCAACCTGTGACTCCCAGTAGTGTAGCTGTTCAGTGCAGTGAGAACCGGGTTCATGTGGAGGTGAAGAAGGATTTGTTTAGCAATGGTCAGCTGATCCAGCCATCTGGTTTGTCTATGGGAGGCTGTCCTGTTGTCCGTGAGGACTCTGCCTCTGGGGTGCTCATCATTGAATATGAACTACAGGACTGCAATAGTGTGCTGATGGTAAGAACTGTTGAGTCTTACTGGATTAACCAATAAGAGTTTCTTCATAGGTGTCAATTGTTACTTGGTTGTTTAACATCCACAGAACTATGTTTCTTTTAAAAGCTGATAACTAAAAGCTGCTTTGGGGAACCAAAAGTACTTCTATGGCATGGCTGCTAAAACACCATTTTGAACATCTTATTTAAGAGTGTAGTTGATGTGAACCCACTTGGTAACAACTTCCATCTCTCTCAGATGACTGAGAATGAGCTTGTCTACACCTTTGCTCTTACCTACACTCCTGTGGCATTTGCTGGCACTCCGATTACCCGTGCTGAGGGTGCACTTGTTGGTGTTCAATGCCACTATCAAAGGTAAGTGACCAGATGTGACTTTCAGCAATGTTTCTTGTGGTGTTGCAACTGGAAGGTTGTTTTTGGTATCTCCTTGAACTGCAGGTTCTTTAATGTGAGCAGTAATGCCTTGAAGCCAATTTGGGTCCCTTATGCCTCAACGGAGGTTGGCGAGGACCTCTTGCAGTTCTCCCTGAACCTCATGATGGGTTTGTGCAGTGTTAGATCTTAAGCCTTGTGAATGTGGCTGTGCCTAAACTGTTCTTTCCTCTTGCAGATGACTGGTCCTCTCAGAGGCCTTCAAACGTGTACTACTTGGGTGACATTATTAATATAGAGGCATCCGTGAAGGTGTACAACCACGTCCCACTGCGTGTGTTTGTGGATAGCTGTGTGGCCACCCGAGTACCTGATGTGAATTCTGTTCCGAGATATTCCTTCATTGAGAATCATGGGTAAAGTCATGTTACTTCATTCTCTAGAACTGATTAAGTTTGTTCAGTGAGCACTTGGTCACTGAGAATTGGGGTGAGTCAAGTGACTAGGTTTAGTTCCTCTTGGTAAGTGCTTTTTGTTGTCACTGAATAACTATCCCAATGTTCATACTATCATCCAAAATGGTATGTGAGATTAAAATTTGACTGGAAGCAAAGCATGTTGAAAAGCGTATGCCAAAAGTCCCTGGATGTTCCATGTACCTGTGTGCACTCTAATGGCTAATGTTGCCCACAATCCTTTGTGCTCTGGGTAGGAATTGGTTTAGATCTACAAATGTGGGCAACTGGTTGACACGTCAATTTAAAGGGGGTTTGAGTTGCTAATCATCATTTTTAACCTGTTAAAGTGCAATTTAACCTTCATAAACATGTTTGGGCATTAACATTTAAATGCATGCAAAAGAGTTCATCGTGGGAAGACCGTGGCTGGCAGATCAACATGGTACTCTTCTCTCCAGTATGGTAGGAAGTTACTTTTGAATGTGGAGGATGTTAACTATGGTGACAGGCCAGTTTAGTGACCGGTTACATGTAACTATGCTACAGCAGTCTGTTAAAGATGCAATGGTGTGGTAGTTTGTCCCGAAGTGTAGTACTGCAGGTAGCCACATTTGGATGCAGCATGGGTCATGGCACTTGATGCATGAAGCTGGTTCTTGAGCTGCTCTTTAACCACATTGTCCCTGAGAATTGGTAAGCTCTGGGAACTTGATGCTGTAGAGACGACATTGAGTTCTTTGTCACCACTCTATCAGGTGCTTTGTGGATGCCAAGGCTACAGCTTCCAGCTCCCGCTTCATGCCTCGAACCCAGGAAGACAAGATCCGGTTCCAGCTGGAAGCCTTCATGTTTCAGGGAGGAGACAGTCCTTCTGTACGTGTTATGTTGAATGAATCTGACTTCTCTTCCCATCTGCTTTGGTTTTGTGACCTCTCACTTGTGGGGTCTCTTGCAGATCTACATAACATGTACTGTGAAGGCCACTGTTGCTTCTGCACCCAGTGATGCTCTCCACAAATCCTGTTCCTTCTCCAACGGGTATGTTCATGCTGCTTAAGAACACTGTGAAGGTGCTGTGTCTAATTTTTCTTGTTGCAGGTGGCTTGCTGCTGATGGGAACCACCAGGCTTGTGGTTGCTGTGACTCAACATGTGGTCCTGGTGTTGGAAGTGCTGCTCCTATTGGGGGTAGGTAGCTACTTTAAGGTTGCTTTTGACCCTTCATGTGCTCTACTTAACTTGGGTATTTGCTTTTTCTAGGTGTTCAGTGGGAAGGCAATGCCTCACTCGGTCCTGTAATGGTTAAAGAGCGACAGAAGACTTTAGCTGGACTTCAGTAAATGAGAGAACCTATTACTGGCTTTTCAATAAATGGAAAACCCTATTCTTGTTTCTGCTTTTCTTGTCTAGTTTAACCAGTTGATTTGTGCTGTACATGTGGGGAAATTGGTAGTCATACTGTCCCTTTTCTTTCTAGAAAAGCTCACTTCTCAGTAGGGAAGTTAACTTTAAAGAGACCTACTGTGAAGTTGGTTTAACTCAGTTTAAAGAATTAAGTGGAATCTGTTGCCCATGATGCTATAAATTGTTCTGCCAATCAGTCTCTGCCCCAAGAGTTTCACTTGAACACCCACTTCCCCAAAGCACTGCAGATATTTTGTATGCATCTTGTGTTGTGAACTACAGGTGCATCTTAAATTAGAATATCATGGAGGTTATTTTGGTAATTTAATTCAAAAGCAAATATTCAAGATTTGTGCACAAACTGAAATTTAAGAGGCTTTAATTCTGATGGTTACGACTTACAGCTTCAGAAAAATTCAGTATCTCAAAATTGGAATATTCCATTTTGAGCAAGATTAGTAAATACTGGGTACCTCCTAGGCTAGTTTAGCACATGCAACCACAATAATGGGACTGACTTGTCCAGAAGATGATCATTGACACCCTCTACAAGGAGGATAAGCCACAGAAGGTCATTGCTAAAAGGGCTGGCTGATCAGAGTGCTGTATCAAGATATATTCATAGAAATTTGACCGGAGGGAAAAGGTGCACAAGCAACGGGAATGACCACAGCCTTGGGAAGATTGTCAGGAAATATTCAAGAACTTGGGAGAGCTTCACAAGGAGTGGACGGAAGCCGGGGTCAGTGCATCAAGAGTCCCCACGCTCAGACGTCTTCAGGAAAAGGGCTACAACTGTCACATTCCTAGAACCAAGCCACTCCTGAACCGGAAAAAAAAAAAAGTCTGAAGCATTTCACCTGGGGTAAAGAGAAAGGACTGGACTTGCTCAGTGGTCCAAAGTCCTCTTTTCAAATGAAAGTAAATTTACCCTTTCATTTGGAAATCAAGGTCTGGAGGAAGACTGAAGAGGCACAGAATCCAAAGTCCAGTGTGAAGTTTCTGATGTCAGTGGTGCCGTGATGTCTGTTGGTGTTGGTCCATTGTGTTTTATCCAGTCCAAAGTCAATGCAGCCATCTACCAGGAGATTTTGGAGCACTTTATGCTTCCATCTGCTGACAAGATTTATGTACAAACCCGATTCCAAAAAAGATGGGACACTGTACAAATTGTATGTAAAGGAATGGAATAATTTACAAATCTCATAAACTTATATTTTATTCACAATAGAATATAGATAACATATAAAATGTTGAAAGTGAGACATTAAGGAACAGCTGGAGGACCAATTTGCAACTTATTAGGTCAATTGGCAACATGATTGGGTATAAAAAGAGCCTCTCAGAGTGGCAGTGTCTCTCAGAAATCAAGATGGGCAGAGGATCACCAATCCCCCCAATGCTGCGGCAAAAAATGGTGGAGCAATATCAGAAAGGAGTTTTTTTTAGAGAAAAATTGCAAAGAGTTTGAAGTTATTATCATCTACAGTGCATAATATCATCCAAAGATTCAGAGAATCTGGAACAATCTCTGTGCGTTAGGGTCAAGGGCGGAAAACCATACTGGATGCCCGTGATCTCTGGGCCCTTAGATGGCACTGCATCACATACAGGAATGCTACTGTAATGGAAATCACAACATGGGCTCAGGAATACTTCCAGAAAACATTGTCGGTGAACACAATCCACCGTGCCATTCGCCGCTACCGTCTTGGCAGACGAATCAAAATTTGAAGTTATTTTTGGAAAACTGGGACGCCATGTCATCCGGACTAAAGAGGACAAGGACAACCCAAGTTGTTATCAGCGCTCAGTTCAGAAGACTGCATCTCTGATGGTATGGGGTTGCATGAGTGCATGTGGCATGGGCAGCTTACACATCTGGAAAGGCACCATCAATGCTGAAAGGTATATCCAAGTTCTAGAACAACATATGCTCCCATCCAGATGTTGTCTCTTTCAGGGGAGACCTTGCATTTTCCAACATAACAATGCCAGACCACATACTGCATCAATTACAACATCATGGCTGCATAGAAGAAGGATCCTGGTACTGAAATGGCCAGCCTGCAGTCCAGATCTTTCACCCATAGAAAACATTTGGCGCATCATAAAGAGGAATATGCGACAAAGAAGACAGTTGAGCAACTAGAAGACTGTGTTAGACAAGAATGGGACAACATTAATGTTTCTAAACTTGAGCAGCTCACTGCTGTGTGTGTGCACTTGGATGGGTTAAATGCAGAGCACCAATTTCGAGTATGGGTCACCATACTTGACAAATGTCACGACTTTCACTTTTTTCACTTGAGCAACTTGTCTCCTCATTCCCCAGACGTTTATAGACTGTTATAAAAGGAAGAGGGGATGCCACACAGTGGTACATATGGCCTTGTCCCAACTTTTTTGAGATGTGTTGATGCCATGAAATTTAAAATCAATTTATTTTTCCCTTAAAAAGATACATTTTCTCAGTTTAAACATTTGATATGTCATCTATGTTGTATTCTGAATAAAATTATTGAAATTTGAAACTTTCACATTGCATTCCGTTTTTATTCACAATTTGTACAGTGTCCCAACTTTTTTGGAATCTGGTTTGTAAAACAAACAAAAAACGTGTATTAAAGTGCAATTAAAAGTATTTGTTGTACTGAATTTAATGTATTGTGTGCAGAAAGGACGATGTATTATTGAATTAAAGTAATGAGGGTGATCACCTGACCGTAATGAGAATCTGAGCCAAATAGTTGCTTAATTGTTATGAAAAAAGGCAGAAAGGTTTAATTGTCCCAGAATCGAATAAAATATAAAATTAATTCTGTTTTTTTTTTCTTTTGATTTCGGGCTGAAATATGATTAAAACTGTTCTTGTTAAGAGTCACTCTCTCTATTCAGTTCTGATTGTGCCTAAAACAAAAGCAGTGTGTCCTTGTTGGGATTGGCTAAAGTAAAATATTTATTTATTTATTTTTTATTGCGAAGGACAATCACTTTATCACATTATACTGTGCATCTGAATATGAGGAACCATTCATTTAAAAACTGAACATCCACAGGGTGAGTTCCTTCAACACAATGGTTTAATCAGCATTTATCCGTCATTACTATGAGGTAAACGTCATTTAAGTGTTTTGGAGTAAATGGTTATAAAAGCACAATGTCTGTCTCAAACATTTTCATAATTCATGTTTAGTTTTGTTGGGTTAGATTTAGACGAACTGCTGCCATGTTTGAGGTTTGCTGATGTGAGTGGACTGTGATCAGTGTTCATCTGAACTGGAAAAACTGAACCTAAAGACAGTTAATGAACAAAGCTATAAAAGCCTTCTCAGAGCTGCTTTTTGGAATACATGTATATTAATAAGCAGATACTGTTTATATTGCTGATTTTAAGTGTTATTAACTTTTAACCACGTTACATTTGAAGCTAGTAAAACTGCTGTTTACCCCAGATGGATTCTCATCTGTTTTGGTTGTGCAGAGCGAGATCTCAGCCTCCGCTGCTGCCTCCATCATCATGAGTGATGTTCAGCTGTCAGAAGAGCTAAATTATATCCCATTGTAAACAACTATATTTTTCATTCAGAAAATAAATGTTCTAAATTTTTAAAGTTATGATTTGTGACTATCTTTTTTCATGGTTTAAAGTTTTTACACAGTACAGATATGACAGCATTGACAAACTTGCATTAAATATGTTATTTTAGCATTAGATGCTATTATAGTATTAATTTGAAATGCTTATATATGTTTATTTATATTTATAAATATTTATATTTATAGTATTGATTTTAATTAGATTTGAAATGTATATATTCAAGTTTGCCATTTTTTTCTTTTTAATATTTCTATTGCTTTCATTTATTTTTAAGCATTTTTTTTTATTTTACTTTAGTTTTAGTCATTTTAGTATTAAACAAGTTTTGACAATTGTTTTAATAAAAAAGTTACTACATGTACCTGTTCATGTTTCTATGAAGTGTTAAAAATTAAATTGATTCTGCAAATCAACCCATTTTATTGTTCTATGTATAATTTGATAGGAAAATAATTGATTTCACTTATATCTCCACTGTATCCCAGCAGCCACAAGAGAGCGTCATGTTTCATGTGATGGTTTTGTGGATGCATCAAAATGTATTGTTGAAATAATCTTAAAGATGGATGGATTTTAAGAGAATCACAGCGCTGTCTCAGAAGATTCTAAAACGTTTCAGTCATTGTTAGATGTGGAGATTTAATAGATCTAACATATATATAGTTCCTTAATCTTTCTAAAAAAAATGTTAGCAATATACTGATGAATCTTTTTCACTGTGAAATCTCCAGACATTACAGGGATTGACATGCACTGAAGGAAAAATTCACAATGAAGAGTAAAAAAGGATGATAATGTTTAGGCCCACTTATCGTACCTGAACAATTACAGGTGACTTCTGAGTTGCTTAGCCCCTCCCATTTTGCCAATTTACTAATATTTTCCTTTCTACTCATTTATATGAGTAAATCACTGCTGCTTCAAAACTTATTTAGGTATATATGATGTTACCATTAATCCATAGTGACCATACTAAAAACTAAATATTAATGAATATTTATGAGTATTAATTAATCCTTTTTTATGAACTTTCTATAATGGAAAACTGTTAAAAGTTTCTTAATAAAATAGTGAGCAAACGAAGATTAAAATCTCAGATCCACATGAAGCTTTCTGTTGGTTAGTGATGTTCTTGACTGTTCTCAATTGGTGATGAATAAACTCTACAAGCCCAGAGGAGAATCAAAGTTAATCAGTTAAGCTGAAAGGGGAGGAGCCACCTTAATTCAAAGCTCTACTAAATAGCAAAGCCAATACTCATGTGTATTGGAGTCTTGTACCAAAGTTTGTCAGAATGGGCTTCTTGCAAGGTGTGTTAGTGTTGGTTGTGATTGTGGCTTTTGACCTGAAGAATGCATGGGGAAGTTTGAGATACAGTCAAAGTCCAAGCATCATGAAGCCGCAATCAGCTCCAGCTTCCAGAGGTCCTGTTCTTTCTTCTCAAGGGCTTTTGAGTCCTTTCCAAAAGGCTTCTCAGTTTCAGAGTTTTGACTCCAGAAAATTTGCACAAGAGCCTCTTGGTTCTCAGGAGAAGCAGCTGATGCAGGGTCCAGTCAAGCCTTTGGACTGGAAGTTTCCCATCGTTCCAGAGGTGCCAAGGGAGTTGGCGGTGAACTTCCAGTTGAGGCAACCTGTGACTCCCAGTAGTGTGGCTGTTCAGTGCAGTGAGAACCGGGTTCATGTGGAGGTGAAGAAGGATTTGTTTAGCAATGGTCAGCTGATCCAGCCATCTGGTTTGTCTATGGGAGGCTGTCCTGTTGTCCGTGAGGACTCTGTCTCTGGGGTGCTCATCATTGAATATGAACTACAGGACTGCAATAGTGTGCTGATGGTAAGAACTGTTGAGTCTTACTGGATTAACCAATAAGAGTTTCTTCATAGGTGTCAATTGTTACTTGGTTGTTTAACATCCACAGAACTATGTTTCTTTTAAAAGCTGATAACTAAAAGCTGCTTTGGGGAACCAAAAGTACTTCTATGGCATGGCTGCTAAAACACCATTTTGAACATCTTATTTAAGAGTGTAGTTGATGTGAACCCACTTGGTAACAACTTCCATCTCTCTCAGATGACTGAGAATGAGCTTGTCTACACCTTTGCTCTTACCTACACTCCTGTGGCATTTGCTGGCACTCCGATTACCCGTGCTGAGGGTGCACTTGTTGGTGTTCAATGCCACTATCAAAGGTAGGTGACCAGATGTGACTTTCAGCAATGTTTCTTGTGGTGTTGCAACTGGAAGGTTGTTTTTGGTATCTCCTTGAACTGCAGGTTCTTTAATGTGAGCAGTAATGCGTTGAATCCAATTTGGGTCCCTTATGCCTCAACGGAGGTTGGCGAGGACATCTTGCTGTTCTCTCTGAACCTCATGATGGGTTTGTGCAGTGTTAGATCTTAAGCCTTGTGAATGTGGCTGTGCCTAAACTGTTCTTTCCTCTTGCAGATGACTGGTCCTCTCAGAGGCCTTCAAACGTGTACTACTTGGGTGACATTATTAATATTGAGGCATCCGTGAAGGTGTACAACCATGTCCCACTGCGTGTGTTTGTGGATAGCTGTGTGGCCACCCGAGTACCTGATGTGAATTCTGTTCTGAGATATTCCTTCATTGAGAATCATGGGTAAAGTCATGTTACTTCATTCTCTAGAACTGATTAAGTTTGTTCAGTGAGCACTTGGTCATGGAGAATTGGGGTGAGTCAAGTGACTAGGTTTAGTTCCTCTTGGTAAGTGCTTTTTGTTGTCACTGAATAACTATCCCAATGTTCATACTATCATCCTAAATAGTATGTGAGATTAAAATTTGACTGGAAGCATAGCATGTTGAAAAGCGTATGCCAAAAGTCCCTGATGTTCCATGTACCTGTGTGCACTCTAATGGCTAATGTTGCCCACAATCCTTTGTGCTCTGGGTAGGAATTGGTTTAGATCTACAAATGTGGGCAACTGGTTGACACATCGATTAAAGGGGGTTTGAGTTGCTAATCATCATTTTTAACCTGTTAAAGTGCAATTTAACCTTCATAAACATGTTTGGGCATTAACATTTAAATGCATGCAAAAGAGTTCATCGTGGGAAGACCGTGGCTGGCAGATCAACATGGTACTCTTCTCTCCAGTATGGTAGGAAGTTACTTTTAAATGTGGAGGATGTTAACTATGGTGACAGGCCAGTTTAGTGACCGGTTGCATGTAACTATGCAACAGCAGTCTGTTAAAGATGCAATGGTGTGGTAGTTTGTCCCGAAGTGTAGTACCGCAGGTAGCCACATTTGGATGCAGCATGGGTCATGGCACTTGATGCCTGAAGTTGGTGTTCTTGAGCTGCTCTTTAACCACGTTGTGCCAGAGAATTGGGGTAAGATCTGGTGACTTGATGCTGTAGAGACGACATTGAGTTCTTTGTCACCACTCTATCAGGTGCTTTGTGGATGCCAAGGCTACAGCTTCCAGCTCCCGCTTCATGCCTCGAACCCAGGAAGACAAGATCCGGTTCCAGCTGGAGGCCTTCATGTTTCAGGGAGGAGACAGTCCTTCTGTACGTGTTATGTTGAATGAATCTGACTTCTCTTCCCATCTGCTTTGGTTTTGTGACCTCACCTGTGGTGTCTCTTGCAGATCTACATAACATGTACTGTGAAGGCCACTCTTGCTTCTGCACCCAGTGATGCTCTCCACAAATCCTGTTCCTTCTCCAACGGGTATGTTCATGCTGCTTAAGAACACGGTGAAGGTGCTGTGTCTGATTTTTCTTGTTGCAGGTGGCTTGCTGCTGATGGGAACCACCAGGCTTGTGGTTGCTGTGACTCAACATGTGGTCCTGGTGTTGGAAGTGCTGCTCCTATTGGGGGTAGGTAGCTACTTTAAGGTTGCTTTTGACATTTCATGTGCTCTACTTAACTTGGGTATTTGCTTTTTCTAGGTGTTCAGTGGGAAGGCAATGCCTCACTCGGTCCTGTAATGGTTAAAGAGCGACAGAAGACTTTAGCTGGACTTCAGTAAATGAGAGAACCTATTACTGGCTTTCAATAAATGGAAAACCCTATTCTTGTTTCTGCTTTTCTTGTCTAGTTTAACCAGTTGATTTGTGCTGTGAATGTGGGGAAACTGGTAGTCACACTGTCCCTTTTCTTTCTAGAAAAGCTCACTTCTCAGTAGGCAAGTTAACTTCTTTAAAGAGACCTACTGTGAAGTTGGTTTAACTCAGTTTAAAGAATTAAGTGGAATCTGTTGCCCATGATGCTATAAATTGTTCTGCCAATCAGTCTCTGCCCCAAGAGTTTCACTTGAACACCCACTTCCCCAAAGCACTGCAGATATTTTGTATGCATCTTGTGTTGTGAACTACAGGTGCATCTTAAATTAGAATATCATGGAGGTTATTTTGGTAATTTAATTCAAAAGCAAATATTTGAGATTTGTGCACAAACTGAAATTCAAGAGGTTTTTTTTTTTTTTCTGATGGTTACGACTTACAGCTTCAGAAAAATTAATTCAGTATCAAAATTGGAATATTCCATTTTGAGCTGGATTAGTAAATACTGGGTACCTCCTAGGCTAGTTTAGCACATGCAACCACAATAATGGGACTGACTTGTCCAGAAGATGATCATTGACACCCTCCACAAGGAGGGTAAGCCACAGAAGGTCATTGCTAAAAGGGCTGGCTGATCAGAGTGCTGTATCAAGATATATACATAGAAATTTGACTGGAGGGAAAAGGTGCACAAGCAACGGGAATGACCACAGCCTTGGGAAGATTGTCAGGAAATATTCAAGAACTTGGGAGAGCTTCACAAGGAGTGGACTGAAGCCGGGGTCAGTGCATCAAGAGTCCCCACGCTCAGACGTCTTCAGTAAAAGGGCTAAAACTGTCACATTCCTAGAACCAAGCCACTCCTGAACCAGAAAAAAAAAAGTCAGAAGCATTTCACCTGGGGTAAAGAGAAAGGACTGGACTTGCTCAGTGGTCCAAAGTCCTCTTTTCAAATGAAAGTAAATTTACCCTTTCATTTGGATATCAAGGTCTGGAGGAAGACTGAAGAGGCACAGAATCCAAAGTCCAGTGTGAAGTTTCTGAAGTCAGTGGTGCCGTGATGTCTGTTGGTGTTGGTCCATTGTGTTTTATCAAGTCCAAAGTCCATAAACCATACTGGATGCCCGTGATCTTCGGGCCCTTAGACAGCACTGCATCACATACAGGAATGCTACTGTAATGGAAATCACAACATGGGCTCAGGAATACTTCCAGAAAACATTGTCGGTGAACACAATCCACCGTGCCATTCGCCGCTGCCGTCTTGTCAGACGAATCAAAATTTAAAGTTCTTTGCATCTCTGATTGTATGGGGTCGCATGAGTGCGTGTGGCATGGGCAGCTTACACATCTGGAAAGCACCATCAATGCTGAAAGGTATATCCAAGTTCTAGAACAACATATGCTCCCATCCAGACGTTGTCTCTTTCAGGGAAGACCTTGCTTTTTCCAACATGACAATGCCAGACCACATACTGCATCAATTACAACATCATGGCTGCATAGAAGAAGGATCCGGGTACTGAAATGGCCAGCCTGCAGTCCAGATCTTTCACCCATAGAAAACATTTGGCGCATCATAAAGAGGAATATGCGACAGACAGTTGAGCAACTAGAAGACTGTGTTAGACAAGAATGGGACAACATTCCTGTTTCTAAACTTGAGCAACTTGTCTCCTCATTCCCCAGACGTTTATAGACTGTTATAAAAGGAAGAGGGGATGCCACACAGTGGTACATATGGCCTTGTCCCAACTTTTTTGAGATGTGTTGATGCCATGAAATTTAAAATCAATTTATTTTTCCCTTAAAAAGATACATTTTCTCAGTTTAAACATTTGATATGTCATCTATGTTGTATTCTGAATAAAATTATTGAAATTTGAAACTTCCACATTGCATTCTGTTTTTATTCACAATTTGTACAGTGTCCCAACTTTTTTGGAATCTGGTTTGTAAAACAAACAAAAAAACATTTGTATTAAAGTGCAATTAAAAGTATTTGTTGTACTGAATTTAACGTATTGTGTGCAGAAAGGACGATGTATGACTGAATTAAAGTAATGAGGAAGATCACCTGACCGTAATGAGAATTTGAACCAAATAGTTGCTTAATTGTTATGAAAAAGGCAGAAAGATTTAATTGTCCCAGAATCGACTAAAATATAAAATTAATTCTTTTTTTTCTTTTGATTTCGGGCTGAAATATGATTAAAACTGTTCTTGTTAAGAGTCACTCTCTCTATTCAGTTCTGACTTGTGCCTAAAACAAAAGCAGTGAGTCCATGTTGGGATTGGCTAAACTAAAATATTTTTTTTATTTTTTTTATTGCGAAGGACAATCACTTAATCACATTATACTGTGCATCTGAATATCAGGAACCATTCATTTAAAAACTGAACATCCACAAGGTGAGTTCCTTCAACACAATGGTTTAATCAGCATTTATCCGTCATTACTATGAGGTAAAAGTCATTTAAGTGTTTTGGAGTAAATGGTTATAAAAGCACAATGTCTGTCTCAAACATTTTCATAATTCATGTTGAGTTTTGTTGGGTTAGATTTAGACGAACTGCTGCCATGTTTGAGGTTTGCTGATGTGAGTGGACTGTGATCAGTGTTCATCTGAACTGGAAAAACTGAACTTAAAGACAATTAATTAACAAAGCTGTAAACTGGACTGTGAAAGCCCTTCTCAGAGCTGCTTTTTGGAATACATGTATATTAATAAGCAGATACTGTTTATATTGCTGATTTTAAGTGTTATTAACTTTTAACCACATTACATTTGAAGCTAGTAAAACTGCTGTTTACCCCAGATGGATTCTCATCTGTTTTGGTTGTGCAGAGCGAGATCTCAGCCTCCGCTGCTGCCTCCATCATCATGAGTGATGTTCAGCTGTCAGAAGAGCTAAATTATATCCCATTGTAAACAACTATATTTTTCATTCAGAAAATAAATGTTGTAAATTTTTAAAGTTATGATTTGTGACTATCTTTTTTCATGGTTTAAAGTTTTTACACAGTATAGATATGACAGCATTGACAAACTTACATTAAAAATGTTATTTTAGTATTATATAGTATTATATTATAGATGCTATTATAGTATTAATTTGAAATGCTTATATATGTTTATTTATATTTATAAATGTTTATATTTATAGTATTGATTTTAATTAGCTTTGAAATGTATATATTCAAGTTTGCCATTTTTTTCTTTTTAATATTTCTATTGCTTTCATTTATTTTTAAGCATTTTTTTTATTTTACTTTAGTTTTAGTCATTTTAGTATTAAACAAGTTTTGACAATTGTTTTAATAAAAAAGTTACGACATGTACCTGTTCATGTTTCTATGAAGTGTTAAAAATTAAATTGATTCTGCAAATCAACCCATTTTATTGTTCTAAATGTATAATTTGATAGGACAATAATTGATTTCACTTATATCTTTATTAAAGAGTTTGCTGATTTTACATCCGAGTTAGTGCTGGCTGCAGATAAAGTTTTAATTGTTGGTGATTTTAATATCCATGTTGATAATGAAAAAGATGCATTGGGATCAGCATTTATAGACATTCTGAACTCTATTGGGGTTAGACAACCAGTCTCAGGACCTACCCATTGTCGAAATCATACTCTAGATTTAATACTGTCACATGGAATTGATGTTGATGGTGTTGAAATTATGCAGCCAAGCGATGATATCTCAGATCATTATTTAGTTTTGTGCAAACTTCATATAGCTAAAACTGTAAATTCCACTTCTTGTTACAAGCATGGTAGAACCATCACTTCTACCACAAAAGACTGCTTTGTAAGTAATCTTCCTGATGTATCCCAATTCCTTAGCATATCCAAAACCTCAGAACAACTTGATGATGTAACAGAAACTATGGACTCTCTCTTTTCTAGCATTTTAAATACAGTTGCTCCTTTACGCTTAAGGAAGGTTAAGGAAAACAGTCTGACACCGTGGTGTAATGAGCACACTCGCACCCTAAAGAGAGCAGCCCGGAAAATGGAGCGCAGCTGGAGGAAAACAAAACTAGAAGTATTTCGTATTGCTTGGAGGGAAAGTAACATATCTTACAGAAAAGCATTAAAAACTGCTAAATCTGATTACTTTTCGTCTCTTTTAGAAGAAAACAAACATAACCCCAGGTATTTATTCAATACAGTGGCTAAATTAACGAAAAATAAAGCATCAACAAGTGTTGACATTTCTCAACATCACAGCAGTAATGACTTTATGAACTACTTTACTTCTAAAGTCGATACTATTAGAGATAAAATTGTAACCATGCAGCCATCAGCTACAGTATCACATCAGACAGTGCACTATAGATCCCCTGAGGAACAGTTCCACTCATTCTCTACTATAGGAGAGGAAGAATTGTATAAACTTGTTAAATCATCTAAACCAACAACATGTATGTTAGACCCTATTCCATCTAAGCTCCTAAAAGAGGTGCTTCCAGAAGTCATAGATCCTCTTCTGACTATTATTAATTCCTCATTGTTATTAGGGTATGTCCCAAAATCCTTCAAACTGGCTGTTATTAAGCCTCTCATCAAAAAACCACAACTTGACCCCAAAGAACTAGTTAATTATAGACCGATCTCGAATCTCCCTTTTCTTTCAAAGATACTAGAAAAGGTAGTATCCTCACAATTATATTCCTTCTTAGAGAAAAATGGCATCTGTGAGGATTTCCAGTCAGGATTTAGACCGTATCATAGTACTGAGACTGCTCTCCTTAGAGTTACAAATGACCTGCTCTTATCATCTGATCGTGGTTGTATCTCTCTATTAGTGCTATTAGATCTTAGTGCTGCGTTCGACACTATTGACCACACTATTCTTTTGCATAGACTAGAACACTTTGTTGGCATTAATGGAAGTGCATTAGCATGGTTTAAATCGTACTTATATGACCGCCATCAATTCGTAGCAGTGAATGAAGAGGTATCATATCGTTCACAAGTGCAGTATGGAGTACCGCAAGGCTCAGTACTAGGGCCGTTACTCTTCACGCTTTACATGTTACCCTTGGGAGATATCATCAGGAAACACGGTGTTAGCTTTCACTGTTATGCTGATGATACTCAGCTCTATATTTCATCGCGGCCTGGTGAAACATACCAATTTGAAAAACTAACGGAATGCATAGTCGATATAAAAAACTGGATGACGAGTAATTTCTTACTGCTAAATTCTGAAAAAACAGAGGTGTTAATTACAGGGCCTAAAAACTCTGCATGTAATGACCTAGGACGCTGTCTAAGCCTTGATGGCTGCTCTGTCAATTCTTCGTCATCAGTTAGGAACCTAGGTGTGCTATTTGATAGCAACCTTTCCTTAGAAAGCCACGTTTCTAGCATTTGTAAAACTGCATTTTTCCATCTCAAAAATATATCTAAATTACGGCCGATGCTCTCAATGTCAAATGCAGAAATGTTAATCCATGCGTTTATGACCTCAAGGTTAGACTATTGTAATGCTCTATTGGGTGGTTGTTTTGGACGCTTAGTAAACAAACTCCAGTTAGTCCAAAATGCAGCAGCTAGAGTTCTTACTAGAACCAGGAAGTATGATCATATTAGCCCGGTCCTGTCAACACTGCACTGGCTCCCTATCAAACATCGTATAGATTTTAAAATCTTGCTTATTACTTATAAAGCCCTGAATGGTTTAGCACCTCAGTATTTGAACGAGCTCTTGTTACATTATAGTCCTCCACGTCTGCTCCGTTCTCAAAACTCTGGCGATTTGATAATACCTAGAATATCAAAGTCAACTGCGGGCGGCAGATCCTTCTCCTATTTAGCGCCCAAACTCTGGAATAACCTACCTAACATTGTTCGGGAGGCAGACACACTCTTGCAGTTTAAATCTAGATTAAAGACGAATCTCTTTAACCTGGCTTACACATAACATACTAATACACTTCTAATATCCAAATCCGTTAAAGGATTTTTAGGCTGCATTAATTAGGTAAACCGGAACCGGGAACACTTCCCATAACACCCGATGTACTTGCTACATCGTTAGAAGAATGGCATCTATGCTCATATTAGTCTGTTTCTCTCTTATTCCGAGGTCACCGTGGCCACCAGATCCAGTCTGTATCCAAGTCAGATGGTCACTGCAGTCACCCGGATCCAGTATGTATCCAGCCCAGATGGTGGATTAGCACCTAGAAAGGACCTCTACAGCCCTGAAAGACAGCGGAGACCAGGACTAGAGCCCCAGAGACAGATCCCCTGTAAAGACCTTGTCTCAGACGACCACCGGGACAAGACCACAGGAAACAGATGATTCTTCTGCACAACCTGACTTTGCTGCAGCCTGGAATTGAACTGCTGGTTTCGTCTGGTCAGAGGAGAACTGGCCCCCCAACTGAGCCTGGTTTCTCCCAAGGTTTTTTTCTCCATTCTGTCACCGATGGAGTTTTGGTTCCTTGCCGCTGTCGCCTCTGGCTTGCTTAGTTGGGGACACTTCATTTACATCGATATCGTTGACTTGATTGCAAATTATTGCACAGATACCATTTTGAACTGAGCTGCATGATGACATCACTGAATTCAATGATGAACTGCCTTTAACTGTCATTTTGTATTATTGACACACTGTTTTCCTAATTAATGTTGTTCAGTTGCTTTGACGCAATCTTTTTTGTTTAAAGCGCTATATAAATAAAGATGACTTGACTTGACTTATATCTCCACTGTATCCCAGCAGCCACAAGAGAGCGTCATGTTTCATGTGATGGTTTTGTGGATGCATCAAAATGTATTGTTGGAATTATCTTAAAGATGGATGGATTTTAAGAGAATCACAGTGCTGTCTCAGAACATCTAAAAAGTTTCAGTCATTGTTAGATGTGGAGATTTAATACATCTAAAATATTTCTTGTTCCTTAATCTTTCTATAAAGAAAATGTTAGCAATATACTGAAGATTCTCTTTTACTGTGAAATCTCCAGACATTACAGGGATTGACATGCACTGAAGGAAAAATTCACAATGAAGAGTAAAAAAGGATGATAATGTTTAGGCCCACTTATCGTACCTGAACAATTACAGGTGACTTCCGAGCTGCTTAGCCCCTCCCATTTTGCCAATTTACTAATATTTTCCTTTCTACTCATTTATATGAGTAAATCACTGCTGCTTCAAATCGTATTTAGGTATATATGATGTTACCATTAATCCATAGTGACCATCCTAAAAACTAAATATTAATTAATATTTATGAGTATTAATTAATCCTTTTTTATGAACTATCTATAATGGAAAACTGTTAAACGTTTCTTAATAAAATAGTGAGCAAATGAAGATTAAAATCTCAGATCCACATGAAGCTTTCTATTGGTTAGTGATGTTCTTGACTGTTCTCAATTGGTGATGAATAAACTCCACAAGCCCAGAGGAGAATCAAAGTTAATCAGTTAAGCTGAAAGGGGAGGAGCCACCTTAATTCAAAGCTCTACTAAATAGCAAAGCCAACACTCATGTGTATTGGAGCCTTGTACCAAAGTTTGTCAGAATGAGCTTCTTGCAAGGTGTGTTAGTGTTGGTTGTGATTGTGGCTTTTGACCTGAAGAATGCATGGGGAAGTTTGAGACACAGTCAAAGTCCAAGCATCATCAAGCCGCAATCAGCTCCAGCTTCCAGAGGTCCTGTTCTTTCTTCTCAAGGGTTCTTGAATCCTTTCCAAAAGGCTTCTCAGTTTCAGAGTTTTGACTCCAGAAAATTTGCACAAGAGCCTCTTGGTTCTCAGGAGAAGCAGCTGATGCAGGGTCCAGTCAAGCCTTTGGACTGGAGGTTTCCCATAGTTCCAGAGGTGCCAAGGGAGTTGGCGGTGAACTTCCAGTTGAGGCAACCTGTAACTCCCAGTAGTGTGGCTGTTCAGTGCAGTGAGAACCGGTTTCATGTGGAGGTGAAGAAGGATTTGTTTAGCAATGGTCAGCTGATCCAGCCATCTGGTTTGTCTATGGGAGGCTGTCCTGTTGTCCGTGAGGACTCTGCCTCTGGGGTGCTCATCTTTGAATATGAACTACAGGACTGCAATAGTGTGCTGATGGTAAGAACTGTTGAGTCTTACTGGATTAACCAATAAGAAAGTTTCTTCATAGGTGTCAATTGTTACTTGATTGTTTAACATCCACAGAACTGTTTCTTTTAAAAGCTGATAACTAAAAGCTGCTTTGGGGAACCAAAAGTACTTCTATGGCATGGCTGCTAAAACACCATTTTGAACATCTTATTTAAGAGTGTAGTTGATGTGAACCCACTTGGTAACAACTTCCATCTCTCTCAGATGACTGAGAATGAGCTTGTCTACACCTTTGCTCTTACCTACACTCCTGTGGCATTTGCTGGCACTCCGATTACTCGTGCTGAGGGTGCACATGTTGGTGTTCAATGCCACTATCAAAGGTAAGTGACCAGATGTGACTCAGCAATGTTTCTTGTGGTGTTGCAACTGGAAGGTTGTTTTTGGTATCTCCTTGAACTGCAGGTTCTTTAATGTGAGCAGTAATGCCTTGAAGCCAATTTGGGTCCCTTATGCCTCAACGGAGGTTGGCGAGGACATCTTGCAGTTCTCCCTGAACCTCATGATGGGTTTGTGCAGTGTTAGATCTTAAGCCTTGTGAATGTGGCTGTGCCTAAACTGTTCTTTCCTCTTGCAGATGACTGGTCCTCTCAGAGGCCTTCAAACGTGTACTACTTGGGTGACATCATTAATATTGAGGCATCCGTGAAGGTGTACAACCATGTCCCACTGCGTGTGTTTGTGGATAGCTGTGTGGCCACCCGAGTACCTGACGTGAATTCTGTTCCGAGATATTCCTTCATTGAGAATCATGGGTAAAGTCATGTTACTTTATTCTCTAGAACTGATTAAGTTTGTTCAGTGAGCACTTGGTCACTGAGAATTGGGGTGAGTCAAGTGACTAGGTTTAGTTCCTCTTGGTAAGTGCTTTTTGTTGTCACTGAATAACTATCCCAATGTTCATACTATCATCCTAAATGGTATGTGAGATTAAAATTTGACTGGAAGCAAAGCATGTTGAAAAGCGTATGCCAAAAGTCCCTGGATGTTCCATGTACCTGTGTGCACTCTAATGGCTAATGTTGCCCACAATCCTTTGTGCTCTGGGTAGGAATTGGTTTAGATCTACAAATGTGGGCAACTGGTTGACACGTCGATTTAAAGGGGGTTTGAGTTGCTAATCATCATTTTTAACCTGTTAAAGTGCAATTTAACCTTCATAAACATGTTTTGGCATTAACACTTAAATGCATGCAAAAGTTAGAGTTCATCGTGGGAAGACCATGGCTGGCAGATCAACGTGGTACTTTTCTCTCCAGTATGGTAGGAAGTTACACTTTTAAATGTGGAGGCTGTTAACTATGGTGACAGGCCAGTTTAGTGACCGGTTACATGTAACTATGCAACAGCAGTCTGTTAAAGATGCAATGGTGTGGTAGTTTGTCCTGAAGTGTAGTACTGCAGGTAGCCACATTGGGATGCAGCATGGGTCATGGCACTTGATGCATGAAGCTGGTTCTTGAGCTGCTCTTTAACCACATTGTCCCTGAGAATTGGTAAGCTCTGGGAACTTGATGCTGTAGAGACGACATGGAGTTCTTTGTCACCACTCTATCAGGTGCTTTGTGGATGCCAAGGCTACAGCTTCCAGCTCCCGCTTCATGCCTCGAACCCAGGAAGACAAGATCCGATTCCAGCTGGAAGCCTTCATGTTTCAGGGAGGAGACAGTCCTTCTGTATGTGCTATGTTAAATGAATCTGACTTCTCTTCCCATCTGCTTTGGTTTTGTGACCTCTCACTTGTGGTGTCTCTTGCAGATCTACATAACATGTACTGTGAAGGCCACTGTTGCTTCTGCACCCAGTGATGCTCTCCACAAATCCTGTTCCTTCTCCAACGGGTATGTTCATGCTGCTTAAGAACACTGTGAAGGTGCTGTGTCTAATTTTTCTTGTTGCAGGTGGCTTGCTGCTGATGGGAACCACCAGGCTTGTGGTTGCTGTGACTCAACATGTGGTCCTGGTGTTGGAAGTGCTGCTCCTATTGGGGGTAGGTAGCTACTTTAAGGTTGCTTTTGACATTTCATGTGCTCTACTTAACTTGGGTATTTGCTTTTTCTAGGTGTTCAGTGGGAAGGCAATGCCTCACTCGGTCCTGTAATGGTTAAAGAGCGACAGAAGACTTTAGCTGGACTTCAGTAAATGAGAGAACCTATTACTGGCTTTCAATAAATGGAAAACCCTATTCTTGTTTCTGCTTTTCTTGTCTAGTTTAACCAGTTGATTTGTGCTGTACATGTGGGGAAATTGGTAGTCATACTGTCCCTTTTCTTTCTAGAAAAGCTCACTTCTCAGTAGGCAAGTTAACTTCTTTAAAGAGACCTACTGTGAAGTTGGTTTAACTCAGTTTAAAGAATTAAGTGGAATCTGTTGCCCATGATGCTATAAATTGTTCTGCCAATCAGTCTCTGCCCCAAGAGTTTCACTTGAACACCCACTTCCCCAAAGCACTGCAGATATTTTGTATGCATCTTGTGTTGTGAACTACAGGTGCATCTTAAATTAGAATATCATGGAGGTTATTTTGGTAATTTAATTCAAAAGCAAATATTCGAGATTTGTGCACAAACTGAAATTTAAGAGGTTTTAATTCTGATGGTTACGACTTACAGCTTCAGAAAAATTCAGTATCTCAAAATTGGAATATTCCATTTTGAGCAAGATTAGTAAATACTGGGTACCTCCTAGGCTAGTTTAGCACATGCAACCACAATAATGGGACTGACTTGTCCAGAAGATGATCATTGACACCCTCCACAAGGAGGGTAAGCCACAGAAGGTCATTGCTAAAAGGGCTGGCTGATCAGAGTGCTGTATCAAGATATATTCATAGAAATTTGACTGGAGGGAAAAGGTGCACAAGCAACGGGGATGACCACAGCCTTGGGAAGATTGTCAGGAAATATTCAAGAACTTGGGAGAGCTTCACAAGGAGTGGACTGAAGCCGGGGTCAGCGAATCAATAGAGTCCCCACGCTCAGACGTCTTCAGGAAAAGGGCTACAACTGTCACATTCCTAGAACCAAGCCACTCCTGAACCAGAAAAAAAGTCAGAAGCATTTTACCTGGGGTAAAGAGAAAGAACTGGACTTGCTCAGTGGTCCAAAGTCCTCTTTTCAAATGAAAGTAAATTTACCCTTTCATTTGGAAATCAAGGTCTGGAGGAAGACTGAAGAGGCACAGAATCCAAAGTCCAGTGTGAAGTTTCTGAAGTCAGTGGTGCCGTGATATCTGTTGGTGTTGGTCCATTATGTTTTATCAAGTCCAAAGTCAATGCAGCCATCTACCAGGAGATTTTGGAGCACTTTATGCTTCCATCTGCTGACAAGATTTATGTACAAACCCGATTCCAAAAAAGTTGGGACACTGTACAAATTGTATGTAAAAAATGAATGGAATAATTTACAAATCTCATAAACTTATATTTTATTCACAATAGAATATAGATAACATATAAAATGTTGAAAGTGAGACATTAAGGAACAGCTGGAGGACCAATTTGCAACTTATTAGGTCAATTGGCAACATGATTGGGTATAAAAAGAGCCTCTCAGAGTGGCAGTGTCTCTCAGAAATCAAGATGGGCAGAGGATCACCAATCCCCCCAATGCTGCGGCGAAAAATAGTGGAGCAATATCAGAAAGGAGTTTTTTTTAGAGAAAAATTGCAAAGAGTTTGAAGTTATTATCATCTACAGTGCATAATATCATCCAAAGATTCAGAGAATCTGGAACAATCTCTGTGCGTTAGGGTCAAGGGCGGAAAACCATACTGGATGCCAGTGATCTTCGGGCCCTTAGATGGCACTGCATCACATACAGGAATGCTACTGTAATGGAAATCACAACATGGGCTCAGGAATACTTCCAGAAAACATTGTCGGTGAACACAATCCACTGTGCCATTCGCCGCTGCCGTCTTGTCAGACGAATCAAAATTTGAAGTTCTTTTTGGAAAACTGGGACGCTGGACTAAAGAGGACAAGCACAACCCAAGTTGTTATCAGCGCTCAGTTCAGAAGCCTGCATCTCTGATGGTATGGGGTCGCATGAGTGCGTGTGGCATGGGCAGCTTACACATCTGGAAAGGCACCATCAATGCTGAAAGGTATATCCAAGTTCTACAACAACATATGCTCCCATCCAGACGTTGTCTCTTTCAGGGAAGACCTTGCTTTTTCCAACATGACAATGCCAGACCACATACTGCATCAATTACAACATCATGGCTGCATAGAAGAAGGATCCGGGTACTGAAATGGCCAGCCTGCAGTCCAGATCTTTCACCCATAGAAAACATTTGGCGCATCATAAAGAGGAATATGCGACAAAGACAGTTGAGCAACTAGAAGACTGTGTTAGACAAGAATGGGACAACATTCCTGTTTCTAAACTTGAGCAACTTGTCTCCTCATTCCCCAGACGTTTATAGACTGTTATAAAAGGAAGAGGGGATGCCACACAGTGGTACATATGGCCTTGTCCCAACTTTTTTGAGATGTGTTGATGCCATGAAATTTAAAATCAATTTATTTTTCCCTTAAAAAGATACATTTTCTCAGTTTAAACATTTGATATGTCATCTATGTTGTATTCTGAATAAAATTATTGAAATTTGAAACTTCCACATTGCATTCTGTTTTTATTCACAATTTGTACAGTGTCCCAACTTTTTTGGAATCTGGTTTGTAAAACAAACAAAAAAACATTTGTATTAAAGTGCAATTAAAAGTATTTGTTGTACTGAATTTAACGTATTGTGTGCAGAAAGGACGATGTATGACTGAATTAAAGTAATGAGGATGAGATTTATTTTACCTGGCCATAATGAGAATCTGAGCCAAATAGTTGCTTAATTGTTATGAAAAAGGCAGAAAGGTTTAATTGTCCCAGAATCGACTTAAATATAAAATTAATTCTTTTTTTTCTTTTGATTTCGGGCTGAAATATGATTAAAACTGTTCTTGTTAAGAGTCACTCTCTCTATTCAGTTCTGACTTGTGCCTAAAACAAAAGCAGTGAGTCCGTGTTGGGATTGGCTAAACTAAAATATTTTTTTTATTTTTTTTATTGCGAAGGACAATCACTTTATCACATTATACTGTGCATCTGAATATCAGGAACCATTCATTTAAAAACTGAACATCCACAGGGTGAGTTCCTTCAACACAATGGTTTAATCAGCATTTATCCATCATTACTATGAGGTAAAAGTCATTTAAGTGTTTTGGAGTAAATGGTTATAAAAGCACAATGTCTGTCTCAAACATTTTCATAATTCATGTTGAGTTTTGTTGGGTTAGATTTAGACGAACTGCTGCCATGTTTGAGGTTTGCTGATGTGAGTGGACTGTGATCAGTGTTCATCTGAACTGGAAAAACTGAACTTAAAGACAATTAATTAACAAAGCTTTTTGGAATACATGTATATTAATAAGCAGATACTGTTTATATTGCTGATTTTAAGAGTTATTAACTTTTAACCACGTTACATTTGAAGCTAGTAAAACTGCTGTTTACCCCAGATGGATTCTCATCTGTTTTGGTTGTGCAGAGCGAGATCTCAGCCTCCGCTGCTGCCTCCATCATCATGAGTGATGTTCAGCTGTCAGAAGAGCTAAATTATATCCCATTGTAAACAACTATATTTTTCATTCAGAAAATAAATGTTGTACATTTTTAAAGTTATGATTTGTGACTATCATTTTTCATGGTTTAAAGTTTTTACACAGTACAGATATGACAGCATTGACAAACTTGCATTAAATATGTTATTTTAGTATTAGATGCTATTATAGTATTAATTTGAAATGCTTATATATGTTTATTTATATTTATAAATATTTATATTCATAGTATTGATTTTAATTAGCTTTGAAATGTATATATTCAAGTTTGCCATTTTTTTCTTTTTAATATTTCTATTGCTTTCATTTATTTTTAAGCATTTTTTTTTTATTTTACTTTAGTTTTAGTCATTTTAGTATTAAACAAGTTTTGACAATTGTTTTAATAAAAAAGTTACTACATGTACCTGTTCATGTTTCTATGAAGTGTTAAAAATTAAATTGATTCTGCAAATCAACCCATTTTATTGTTTTAAATGTATAATTTGATAGGAAAATAATTGATTTCACTTATATCTCCACTGTATCCCAGCAGCCACAAGAGAGCGTCATGTTTCATGTGATGGTTTTGTGGATGCATCAAAATGTATTGTTGGAATAATCTTAAAGATGGATGGATTTTAAGAGAATCACAGCGCTGTCTCAGAACATCTAAAAAGTTTCAGTCATTGTTAGATGTGGAGATTTAATACATCTAACATATTTCTTGTTCCTTAATCTTTCTATAAAGAAAATGTTAGCAATATACTGATGAATCTTTTTCACTGTGAAATCTCCAGACATTACAGGGATTGACATGCACTGAAGGAAAAACTCACAATGAAGAGTAAAAAAAAAAAGAATAATAATGTTTAGGCCCACTTATTGCACATGAACAATTACAGGTGACTTCCAAGCTGCTTAGTCCCTCCCATTTTGACAATTTACTAATATTTTCCTTTCTACTCATTTATATGAGTAAATCACTGCTGCTTCAAATTGTATTTAAGTACATATGATGTTACCATTAATCCATAGTGACCATACTAAAAATTAAACTAAATATTATAAATGAATATTTATGAGCAGGGTGCGATTTGTGAAAAAAACAGAGGGGGGGATGCTTTTGAAAATTTTTATGAAATGTTTTTAATACGACGGAAATTGTATTTAGTGTGATCTCAGTTTAATAAAAACATTGTAAGCCTACGTTAGGCCTATTCATTGTAATGATTTAAAGGAGCTGTATGTAGGATTGTGACCTAAACTGGTACTGCAATCACTATAAAAATACTGTAGAGCAGTGTATCCCCTCCCCCTACCCCCTGACTCCAGGTTGCCAGATGAGCTGCAGTGTTCAGCAGAAACGTAGGCTGCTTCAATGAGCTTCCAATGGCAAGTGACGAACAGACGTACACTGTAAGTTTTTTTTTTTCTGTTAATTATGTTTATGCTTCATGAGAGATATTTTGATAAGTAATTATCAAAAAAAAAAAATGATTAAATGTAATTATGTATTTAAAAAATTTACTAATTGTCATTAGTTAAATATAATCGTAAAGATTTATGCTCGTATGTGACCGTATAATCGTAAAGACGTATGCTCGTATGTGACAGTATAATCGTAAAGATTTATGCTCGTATGTGACAGTATAATCGTAAAGATGTATGCTCCTATGTGACAGTATAATCGTAAAGATTTATGCTCGTACGTGACAGACAGAACGGTAATTGTTAGTCTAGGCTACTGTCTCAATTACGTTTCAAATTGCCATAATGGGCGTGCTAATGTTGTTTTCCTCAGCGTCTCAGCATAATGACAGAGAAACGGGCTCCTGTAATGCATTGCTAATGTTAGCATACGTGTGAGCTAACGTTATGTTACTTTGCACAAACATGCATAACTTTGTTCGACTGTCATGAATATATGAAATGTCCATTGACATCAAGTACAAGTTAGCCAAGCATAGATAAATTTTACCTGATCCAGGAGAAAATTAGCAACGTTGGCGTCTGTATTCAAATTCTTCTCCGTTTTCAGCCGTCTCCATCTTTCAAAAGCATCTCCAATACAAATTCTGGTTTTATTTCGGACTTTGTCACGACGAATTTCTGAATTATAACGAGGTCTTTTTGATTTAGTAACATTAGACATTTTTATACGACTGGAGTTAGGGTAGGTTACAGCAAAGCTGGCAACATGGATCCCGAAACACTACTGACTTCGTGATTGGTAGATAGGTGGAGGGAGGCGCGTCAGGCCAAAACACAAAATGACAACATCAACATCAGTTGAGGGCTGCAAGTCCACTTTTTAAATGACAATATCCTGGCCGGACTACGGTTGTCAGTGATATAAGTATTTGAAATGAACATGATTTCTTAATGTCTAGTGACACATCAGGGCCATTTTATGATTAATTGAAATAGATTTCTTACATACAGCTCCTTTAATGTCCACGGTTATTCAAACAACAAATTACATAGAGAAAGCGAGCAAAGAACACAACGGAGCTTTTTGAAACTCCGAATCAGTTAAACCATTGCGCGTCGCAAAATGATTCACTGTTTCGAAGCGCTCCAATCGGATCGCGTATCACGAATCATTTGATTCAGATCGGGACTTCAAAGCGTGTATCGCGAATCATTTGATTCAGATCGGGACTTCAAAGCGTGTATCGCGAATCATTTGATTCAGATCGGGACGTCAGAGCGTGTATCGCGAATCATTTGATTCAGATCGGGACTTCAAAGCGTGTATCGCGAATCATTTGATTCAGGTCGGGACTTCAAAGCGTGTATCGCGAATCATTTGATTCAGATCGGGACGTCAGAGCGTGTATCGCGAATCATTTGATTCAGATCGGGACTTCAAAGCGTGTATCGCGAATCATTTGATTCAGATCGGGACGTCAGAGCGGGTTTGCATGATGTTTTTATCCCCACCGGGGATAAAAGTTATTCAGCAGAGGCAGGGATGCATAGACCAGAGGGCGGGAAACCTAACTCTTTTTTATGAACTATCTATAATGGAAAACTGTTAAACGTTTCTTAAAACAGTGAGCAAACGAAGATTAAAATCTCAGATCCACATGAAGCTTTCTATTGGTTAGTGATGTTCTTGACTGTTCTCAATTGGTGATGAATAAACTTTACAAGCCCAGAGGAGAATCAAAGTTAATCAATTAAGCTGAAAGGGGAGGAGCCACCTTAATTCAAAGCTCTACTAAGTAGCAAAGCCAAAACTGACGTGTATTGGAGTTTTGTACCAAAGTTTGTTAGAATGGGCTTCTTGCAAGGTGTGTTAGTGTTGGTTGTGATTGTGGCTTTTGACCTGAAGAATGCATGGGGAAGTTTGAGATACAGTCAAAGTCCAAGCATCATGAAGCCGCAATCAGCTCCAGCTTCCAGAGGTCCTGTTCTTTCATCTCAAGGGTTCTTGAATCCTTTCCAAAAGGCTTCTCAGTTTCAGAGTTTTGACTCCAGAAAATTTGCACAAGATCCTCTTGGTTCTCAGGAAAAGCAGCTGATGCAGGGTCCAGTCAAGCCTCTGGACTGGAGGTTTCCCATTGTTCCAGAGGTGCCAAGGGAGTTGGCGGTGAACTTCCAGTTGAGGCAACCTGTGACTCCCAGTAGTGTAGCTGTTCAGTGCAGTGAGAACCGGGTTCATGTGGAGGTGAAGAAGGATTTGTTTAGCAATGGTCAGCTGATCCAGCCATCTGGTTTGTCTATGGGAGGCTGTCCTGTTGTCCGCGAAGAGGACTCTGCCTCTGGGGTGCTCATCTTTGAATATGAACTACAGGACTGCAATAGTGTGCTGATGGTAAGAACTGTTGAGTCTTACTGGATTAACCAATAAAAACAAAGGTTCTTCATAGGCACCAAATGTTACTTGTATGTTTAACATTCACAGAACCATTTGTTTCTTCTAAAAACTGCTAACTGAAAGCTTCTTTAGGGAACCAAAAGTACTTCTATGGCATGGCTGCTAAAACCATTTTGAACATCTTATTTAAGAGTGTAGTTGATGTGAACTCATTTGGTCACAACTTCCATCTCTCTCAGATGACTGAGAATGAGCTTGTCTACACCTTTGCTCTTACCTACACTCCTGTGGCATTTGCTGGCACTCCGATTACCCGTGCTGAGGGTGCACTTGTTGGTGTTCAATGCCACTATCAAAGGTAAGTGACCAGATGTGACTTTCAGCAATGTTTCTTGTGGTGTTGCAACTGGAAGGTTGTTTTTGGTATCTCCTTGAACTGCAGGTTCTTTAATGTGAGCAGTAATGCCTTGAAGCCAATTTGGGTCCCTTATGCCTCAACGGAGGTTGGCGAGGACCTCTTGCAGTTCTCCCTGAACCTCATGATGGGTTTGTGCAGTGTTTGATCTTAAGCCTTGTGAATGTGGCTGTGCCTAAACTGTTCTTTCCTCTTGCAGATGACTGGTCCTCTCAGAGGCCTTCAAACGTGTACTACTTGGGTGACATTATTAATATTGAGGCATCCGTGAAGGTGTACAACCACGTCCCACTGCGTGTGTTTGTGGATAGCTGTGTGGCCACCCGAGTACCTGATGTGAATTCTGTTCCGAGATATTCCTTCATTGAGAATCATGGGTAAAGTCATGTTACTTTATTCTCTAGAACTGATTAAGTTTGCTCAGTGAGCACTTGGTCACTGAGAATTGGGGTGAGTCAAGTGACTAGGTTTAGTTCCTCTTGGTAAGTGCTTTTTTGTTGTCACTGAATAACTATCCCAACGTTCATACTATCATCCTAAATAGTATGTGAGATTAAAATTTGACTGGAAGCATAGCATGTTGAAAAGCGTATGCCAAAAGTCCCTGGATGTTCCATTTCAGATTTTTGAAGTGTGGACTTGTGTGCACTCTAATGGCTAATGTTGCTCACAATCCTTTGTGCTCTGGGTAGGAATTGGTTTAGATCTACAAACGTGTACTATAGTGTTAAAACCACACATGTGGTGGATGTGCGCAACTGGTTGACCCTTCAATAAAGGGCTTTGAGTTGCTAATCAACATTTTAACCTGTTAAAGTGCAATTTAACCTTTTATAAACATGTTTGGGCATTAACATTTAAATGCAAAAGTTAGCAGAGTTCATCATGACAAGACTGTGGCTGGCAGAACAACGTGGTACTTTTCTCTCCAGTATGGTAGGAAGTTACGCTTTTAAATGTGGACGATGTTAACTATGGTGACAGGCTAGTTTAGTGACTGAGTACATGTAACTATGCTACAGCAGTCTGTTAAAGATGCAATGGTGTGATAGTTTGTCCTGAAGTGTAGTACTGCAGGTAGCCACATTGGGATGTAGCACTGGTCATGGCACTTGATGCATGAAGCTGGTGTTCTTGAGCTGCTCTTTAACCACATTGTCCCTGAGAATTGGGGTAAGATCTGGTGACTTGATGCTATAGAGAGGACATGCAGTTCTTTGTCACCACTCTATCAGGTGCTTTGTGGATGCCAAGGCTACAGCTTCCAGCTCCCGCTTCATGCCTCGAACCCAGGAAGACAAGATCCGGTTCCAGCTGGAAGCCTTCATGTTTCAGGGAGGAGACAGTCCTTCTGTACGTGCTATGTTGAATGAATCTGACTTCTCTTCCCATCTGCTTTGGTTTTGTGACCTCTCACCTGTGGTGTCTCTTGCAGATCTACATAACATGTACTGTGAAGGCCACTCTTGCTTCTGCACCCAGTGATGCTCTCCACAAATCCTGTTCCTTCTCCAACGGGTATGTTCATGCTGCTTACGAACACTGTGAAGGTGCTGTGTCTGATTTTTCTTGTTGCAGGTGGCTTGCTGCTGATGGGAACCACCAGGCTTGTGGTTGCTGTGACTCAACATGTGGTCCTGGTGTTGGAAATACTGCTCCTGTTGGGGGTAGGTAGCTACTTTAAGGTTGCTTTTGACACTTCATGTGCTCTACTTAACTTGGGTATTTGCTTCTAGGTGTTCAGTGGGAAGGCAATGCCTCACTCGGTCCTGTAATGGTTAAAGAGCGACAGAAGACTTTAGCTGGACTTCAGTAAATGAGAGAACCTATTACTGGCTTTTCAATAAATGGAAAACCCTATTCTTGTTTCTGCTTTTCTTGTCTAGTTTAACCAATTGATTTGTGCTGTACATGTGGGGACACTGGTAGTCATACTGTCCCTTTTCTCTTTCTAGAAAAGCTCCCTTCTCAGTAGGGAAGTTAACTTGTCCTTTAAAGAAACCTACTGTGGAGTTGGTTTATTCTCAGTTTAAAGAATTAAGTGAACTCTTGCCCATGATGCTATAAATTGTTCTGCCAATCAGTCTCTGCCCCAAGAGTTTCACTTGAACGCCCACTTCCCTGAAGCACTACAGATATTTTGTATGCATCTTATGTTGTGAACTACAGGTGCATCTCAAATTAGAATATCATGGAAGTTATTTTTGGTAATTTAATTCAAAAAAGCAAATTCTTAAATTCTAGACTTTTTTTTTTTTTTTTTTTTTTAATTCTGATGGTTATGACTTACAGCTTCGGAAAATTAAAAATTCAGTATCTCAAAATTGGAATATTCCATTTTGCGCTAGATTAGTTTAGTAAATACTGGGTACCTCCTAGGCTAGTTTAGTACATGCAACCACGATAATGGGACTGACTTGTCCAGAAGATGATCAACACCCTCCACAAGGAGGGTAAGCCACAGAAGGTCATTGCTAAAAGGGCTGGCTGATCAGAGTGCTGTATCAAAATAGATTCATAGAAAGTTGACAGGCAGGAAAAGGTGCACAAGCAACGGGGATGACCACAGACTTTGGAAGATGGTCAGGAAATATTCAAGAACTTGGGAGAGCTTCACAAGGAGTGGACGGAAGCCGGGGTCAGCGCATCAAGAGTCCCCATGCTCAGACGTGTTCAGGAAAAGGGCTACAACTGTCACATTCTTAGAACCAAGCCACTCCTGCACCGGGAAAAAAAAAAGTCAGAAGCATTTCACCTGGGGTAAAGAGAAAGAACTGGACTTGCTCAGTGGTCCAAAGTCCTCTTTTCAAATGAAAGTAAATTTACCCTTTCATTTGGAAATCAAGGTCTGGAGGAAGACTGAAGAGGCACAGAATCCAAAGTCCAGTGTGAAGTTTCTGAAGTCAGTGGTGCTGTGATGTTTGTTGGTGTTGGTCCATTGTGTTTTATCAAGTCCAAAGTCAATGCAGCCATCTACCAGGAGATTTTGGAGCACTTTATGCTTCCATCTGCTGACAAGATTTATGTACAAACCCGATTCCAAAAAAGTTGGGACACTGTACAAATTGTGAGTAAAAAAGGAATGGAATAATTTAGAAATCTCATAAACATATTTTATTCAAAATAGAATAAAGATAACATATCAGATGCAGTGGCGCAAAAAGTGGGTATGTGCTATATGCGGCGCATACGGGCGCCGCACCATGGGGGGCGCCAAAGCGATGGTTAATTTTTTTTTTAAATAAAAGTTATATTAATTTATATTAAAAGTTATATATAAAAAAAGTTATATACATTTTAGAGGACTAACAGGCTAGAGTAGGCGCCGGTGCCCTCATAAGATTCCATCATAGAATTTAAACATAGAAGGGTAATATCGCGAGTGGGCGGGGCGCAGTGAGCGCTGAGTGAGCAGCAGTAACGTTAGTGAGTTGTTGAAACTCGAAAAAGATGTTTAAAGCAAAAAAGCTATCGGGGGCTAAAAATAGAAAAAGAAAGAGGGAAAATGAATGTAGCGGACTACGGAGCCCTGTAGAAGAAAAAATATCAATCCGTGGCGACGGTTTTGCAATCCGTCCCCTCAGTTTATAAACCGTGCTCACGAATTCTTAAACTGTTCCCTCGGTTTAACAAATCGTGCCCACGGATTAATAAACCGTACCCACGAATTTCCAATCCGTGCGCTCAGATTTTGTAAACCGTACCTTCGGTTTTTGAATCCGTACCCACAAATTCATAATCCGTGTGCACGCTTTCGCAATCCGTTCCCTCGGATTTGTAAACTGTAACTTACTCACGGATTCATGCAGCAAGCTCGAAGGTAGCCTACGTGTTAATATACAGTTTTATTGACTGTTATTATGTGGAATAGGCCTACAGCAAATTTAATAAGAAAGATGTGCATCAAAATCTTGTTTAATTTGTGATAATCTTAGCACTTGATTATTATTGTATAATAAACCTGGCATTGTGACTGACACTGGAGTAATTTGTTCCTCTTTTGTAAGTCGTTTTGGATAAAAGTTTCTTATGCATAACCTGCATAATAATATGTAATAATAATAATAAAAATAACTATTATTTTTATTATTATTATTTTAATTTATAGGCTAAATAAATTCAGTGCACTTAAGACAGTAAAAATTTTTGTCATAAAATAATTAATGAATGCTTTATTTTTAAATAACCTTTTACAGTTTTGGAAATGTGTTTGTGTACTATTTTTTCTTAACATGAAGAATTATTTTGGTGATTTTATCATACTAGCTTTTCCCCCAGAGTTAGATGCACGCTTCACTGTTAATTTTATTATTAAATAATTAGGCCTATTATAACATTGCAGAATTGCAAACAGAATTGAATCTACCGGTGGGGGCGGAGCCACAAATCCGTGAGTTTACAAACCCGAGGGAACGGATTGCGAAAGCGTGCACACGGATTATGAATTTGTGGGTACGGATTCAAAAACCGAAGGTACGGTTTACAAAATCTGAATGCACGGATTGGAAATTCGTGGGTACGGTTTATTAATCCGTGGGCATGATTTGTTAAACCGAGGGAACAGTTTAAGAATTCGTGAGCACGGTTTATAAACTGAGGGGACGGATTGATTTTTTTTCTCCTACAGGTGACGTGCAGGTATGTGTGTGTGTGTGTGTGTGTGTGTGTATATATATATATATATATATATATATATGTGTGTGTGTGTGTGTGTGTGTGTGTGTACATATATACCCTATAATTATGGTAGGCTTACAGTGGCTGTCTGATATACTTTAAAATAAACATTTATTATTTTAAGCACATGATGATGTCCGGCACACTTATTTATTTAAATGTGGGGGGGAGGGGGCGCCAAAAAATTTTGTTGCATACCCCCCTAACACTGGATAGTTGCACCCCTGATCAGATGTTGAAAGTGAGACATTTTGAAATGTCATGCCAAATATTGGCTCATTTTGGATTTCATGAGAGCTACATATTCCAAAAAACTTGGGACAGGTAGCATTAGAGGCCGGAAAAGTTAAATGTACATATAAGAAACAGCTGGAGGACCAATTTGCTACTTATTAGGTCAGTTGGCAACATGATTGGGTATAAAAAGAGCCTCTCAGAGTGGCAGTGTCTCTCAGAAATCAAGATGGGCAGAGGATCACCAATTCCCCCAATGCTGCGGCGAACAATAGTGGAGCAATATCAGAAAGGAGATTCTCAGAGAAAAATTGCAAAGAATTTGAAGTTATCATCATCTACAGTGCATAATCTCATCCAAAGATTCAGAGAATCTGGAACAATCTCTGTGTGTAAGGGTCAAGGCTGGAAAACCATACTGGATGCCCGTGATCTTCGGGCCCTTAGACGGCACTGCATCACATACAGGAATGATACTGTAATGGAAATCACAACATGGGCTCAGGAATACTTCCAGAAAACATTGTCTGTGAACACAATCCACCATCCATCCATTCTAGAACAACATATGCTCCCATCCAGACGTCGTCTCTTTCAGGGAAGACCTTGCATTTTCCAACATGACAATGCCAGACCACATACTGCATCAATTACAACATCATGGCTGCGTAGAAGAAGGATCCGGGTACTGAAATGGCCAGCCTGCAGTCCAGATCTTTCACCCATAGAAAACATTTGCCGCATCATAAAGAGGAAGATTCGACAAAGAAGACCTAAGACAGTTGAGCAACTAGAAGCCTGTATTAGACAAGAATGGGACAACATTCTTGTTCCTAAACTTGAGCAACTTGTCTCCTCATTCCCCAGACGTTTATAGACTGTTATAAAAAGAAGAGGGGATGCCACACAGTGGTACATATGGCCTTGTCCCAACTTTTTTGAGATGTGTTGATGCCATGAAATTTAAAATCAACTTATTTTTCCCTTAAAATGATACATTTTCTCAGTTTAAACATTTGATATGTCATCTATGTTGTATTCTGAATAAAATGATTGAAATTTGAAACTTCCACATTGCATTCTGTTTTTATTCACAATTTGTACAATGTCCCAATTTTTTTGGAATCTGGTTTGTAAAACAAACAAACAAAAAAACATTTGTATTAAAGTGCAATTAAAAGTATTTGTTGTACTGAATTTAACGTCTTGTGTGCAGAAAGGACGATGTATGACTGAATTAAAGTAATGAGGATGAGATTTATTTTACCTGGCCGTAATGAGAATTTGAGCCAAATAGTTGCTTAATTGTTATGAAAAAGGCAGAAAGGTTTAATTGTCCCAGAATCGACTAAAATATAAAATTAATTCTGTTTTTTTTTTTCTTTTGATTTCGGCTGAAATATGATTAAAACTGTTCTTGTTAAGAGTCACTCTCTCTATTCAGTTCTGATTGTGCCTAAAAAAATAGCAGTGTGTCCTTGTTGGGATTGGCTAAACTGTAAAATATATTTATATTTTTTTTATTGCGAAGGACAATCACTTTATCACATTATACTGTGCATCTGAATATCAGGAACCATTCATTTAAAAACTGAACATCCACAGGGTGAGTTCCTTCAACACAATGGTTTAATCAGCATTTATCCGTCATTACTATGAGGTAAAAGTCATTTAAGTGTTTTGGAGTAAATGGTTATAAAAGCACAATGTCTGTCTCAAACATTTTCATAATTCATGTTGAGTTTTGTTGGGTTAGATTTAGACGAACTGCTGCCATGTTTGAGGTTTGCTGATGTGAGTGGACTGTGATCAGTGTTCATCTGAACTGGAAAAACTGAACTTAAAGACAATTAATTAACAAAGCTGAAAACTGGACTGTGAAAGCCCTTCTCAGAGCTGCTTTTTGGAATACATGTATATTAACAAGCAGATACTGTTTATATTGCTGATTTTAAGAGTTATTAACTTTTAACCACATTACATTTGAAGCTAGTAAAACTGCTGTTTACCCCAGATGGATTCTCATCTGTTTTGGTTGTGTAGAGCGAGATCTCAGCCTCCGCCGCTGCCTCCATCATCATGAGTGATGTACAGCTGTCAGAAGAGCTAAATTATATCCCATTGTAAACAACTATATTTTTCATTCAGAAAATAAATGTTCTAAATTGTTAAAGTAATGATTTGTGACTATCTTTTTGCATGGTTTAAAGATTTACACAGTACAGATATGATAGCATTGACAAACTTGCATTAAATATGTTATTTTAGCATTAGATGCTATTAGAGTATTAATTTGAAATGCTCATATATGTTTATTTATATTTAGAAATATTTATATTTATAGTATTGATTTTAATTAGCTTTGAAACGTATATATTCAAGTTTGTCATTTTTTTTCTCTTTTTTAATATTTCAGTTGCTTTCATTTTTTATTTTTAAGCATTTTTTTTAATTTATTTTAGTTTTAGTCATTTTAGTATTAAACAAGTTTTGACAAATGTTTTAATTAAAAAAGTTACTACATGTACCTGTTCATGTTTCTATAAAGTGTTAAAAATTAAATTGATTCTGCAAATCAACCCATTTTATTGTTCTATGTATAATTTGATAGGAAAATAATTAATTTCACTTATATCTCCACTGTATCCCAGCAGCCACAAGAGAGCGTCATGTTTCATGTGATGGTTTTGTGGATGCATCAAAATGTATTGTTGGAATAATCTTAAAGATGGATGGATTTTAAGAGAATCACAGCGCTGTCTCAGAAAATTCTAAAATGTTTCAGTCATTGTTAGATGTGGAGATTTAATACATCTAACATATTTCTTGTTCCTTAATCTTTCTATAAAGAAAATGTTAGCAATATACTGATGAATCTCTTTCACTGTGAAATCTCCAGACATTACAGGGATTGACATGCACTGAAGGAAAAATTCACAATGAAGAGTAAAAAAGGATGATAATGTTTAGGCCAACTTATTGTACCTGAACTATTACACGTTACTTCTGAGCAGTTTAGTCCATCCCATTTTGCCAATTTACTAATATTTTTTAATAGTAAATCACTGCTGCATCAAATTGTATTTAGGTATATATGATGTTACCATTAATCCATAGTGACCATACTAAAAACTAAACTAAAAATTATTAATAAATATTTATGAGTATTAATTCATTATTTTTTATGAACTATCTAAAATCAGAATCAGAATGAGCTTTTTATGCCAGGTATGTTTACAGAAATGGCGCTTTTCCACTGCATGGTACGGTACGGCTCGGTTCGGTACGGCTCAGTTATGGCGCATTTCCACTGCATAGTACGGTACGGTACGGCTCGCTTCGGCTCGCTTTAAATGGTACCACCTCTGTTGAGGTTCCAAGCGTACCCTACCGATACTAAAATGTGACGTAAAAACACTGCAGATCACTGATTGGTCAGACAGAATCGTCACTACCAGCGTCATTGTATTTGCGACACGAGACACTAAAACCCGCTAGATTTAAATAGCCAGACAACAGCCAACGCGGTAGCACCTGTTTTTAGAGTATTTACTTGATAAAAGAATTTAAAAAAATTCTAAAAAAGAAATGGCTGAATCGTGGTCAGTGGACGAGGTGCAGACGTTCCTCTCGTTGGTTGCCGAGGAGCGGATCCAGCGAGAGCTGGATGGGGCGACACGGAATGAAAAAGTGTTCCAAGAAGTAGCACAGCTCTTAGCCGCACACGGCTACCACCGAACCTACAAACAGTGTACGGACAAATTAAAAAAACTACAAAGTGACTACCGAGCCATAAAGGATCACAACGGCCGGAGTGGTGCAAACAGAAGAACGTGGAAGTGGTTCGACCAAATGGACGCTATCTACGGAAGTGGACCTGCGAGCAATGGGAGAGAGGGTGCCCTGGACTCGGCCACCTCGTTGTTGGACAACACAATCGAGGATGGTATGTAAAGTTGTGTACAATATATTAAGTTTGAAAGCTTCACTTTATTGACCATCTATACTGTAAAGCTTTATTTTGTTTTGTTTTTTTACATGTATGCCTATTCTATTATTATGTAAATGTTCTGGATTTGTATTGGTGCTAGTTTGATTTGTGTTGCTGTAATTTGTGCATTAACAAACATTGTACAAACTTTTTGTTTCAGATGCACTGTCTACGATTGACTCGTTAGCACTTTCTCCGTGCAGTGATGCCTCAACGTCCCAACTGGTGATAGCAGCGTCGCCACCAGCAACCTCCAGCAGCACCAGCAGGACACCAGAGCGTGTGGTACCAGGTATGAAATACAGTGGTGGATTAAATTAACGAGTAGACAGACATGAATGTTTATTCATAACAGTACTGAAAAAAAGTAAATATTGTTAGCTGATGCTAACTGTCTAGCTAACAAGCTTGCTGGTGCTAAGTTGAGGTAATTTTTATAAATGATGTCCAAATATTTTTATTCAACCACCTATATATATATATATATATACATATTACATCTGGGGAGAAAAAATGTGAAAGGATGTGATGTTCAGAACATGGTAACTACAGTAATTATCAAAGTGGGAAGAGATGCACCCTGTTTGGCCAGGGGTGTTTTTAAATTATATTATACTAACTTCAGGCCTTATTATCATGTCATATATAACTGTGATGTTCTGTAAAACAACAAACTTTAAAATACTTTTCTTACTGGTGAAAATCAGATGGTCATCTCTGTTTTCTCTCAGGTACATCACAGTGTAAGCTTCACAGTGAACATTACTCTCATCAACATAGTCCATATCAACAACAAAAATATATCTTGACTCCATATAGTGGTTATTTTGGAAAAAATCCCAGGTATTTTGAGCAGTAGGATTATAAAAAAAATATGTGCTAATATAAAATGAAATTAAGTAGCCTATATAAAATTGCAAACATCTATCTTTCAGTACTTTTTACTTAAGTACATAAAAAATTGAGTACTTTTGTACTTTCACTTGAGTAACATTGAAAAGGGAGTACTTTTACTGGAGTAATATTTTATTATATGTATCTGTACTTTTACTCAAGTACTTGATTTGTGTACTTTGTCCACCACTGATGAAAATATGACTAAAACACTTAATGTTACAGATCATATATTTAGACTAAGCTTACCTAATCCTTTTCTTATGTCGTTTTGAAAGCCTGCACTAAAATTGGATTTATCATGAAATCCTGTTGCTCACCATAAATACATTATTGCTAGCTACTGTAACTTTGATTAGTTCACACTGTAGATCATGGGGTTGTTAATGAACAGTTCTTTCATAAATTAATCGATGATATGTGATAAGCTTTATTTTAACTCTCAATTTTTTTTTTTGATTTTAGCAAAAACCTTTAGAAAAAAAAATCACAATTATAACTTTTCTTTCTTTGTGTCCAGGAAAGAGGAAACGGAACATGCACCATCAGGAGCATCTTGCTGTTTTAAGAGAGATGCAGGTGGCTGATATTCAACAGCAGGAACTGAACCGGGCACAGAGGGAGCTACATTTGCAGATGGCAATAGATGAGGCCCGGCAAGCAAGGGAGCAGGAAGCGGCCTTAAGGAGGGAGGAAAATGCACAAACGGCTGCATTCAATCAAGCCTTTCTCAACGTCATGGGAATGCTTGTACAGGCGATGAGTAACAGAACAGAACAGTGACAGAACTGACAAGAACAGAACTCTCTGCCCGACTAAAACCTCCCTAGTCCATACTTCACGGAAATAGTTAATTTTTTAACTTGTTTTTCCTGTGAATGTTTTTCTACTACATACGTTTGTGCACAACATTTAAAGTTTGTTTAGTGTAAATTTTTTACTTTTAAATGTTTATATATGTCTTATTTATATTTTTATTTTTTTTGCACTACATACATTTTCACATTTAAAGTTTGCTTGGTGTACATTCTTTACTTTTAAATTTGTCTTTATATATGTCTTTATATTTTCTTTATATACATTTTTTGCACTACATACATTAGTACTTTGTTTAACGTTTAATCTGTTTACATTTTTCTTAAATAAAATTTACTTGTCAAACGTGTACTTTCCTTTTTTATGGTGCATGTGGATAAGAGCAACAGGTTTCATCAACCTAAATGTCACAATTTAAAAGATTAATAGTACACTTTTACTCAAAACTCACTTTAAACGCTATTGAGTATTTGTATCATATACTGCTCGTGGTTTAAAATAGTGTTTGGGCATAAAATGAACAAAAATGCTATTCTGTATGACAAAATATTTAAAAGAACATGTGATAATTATTTCTCCAAATGTGCACACAATTGGATAAGAGCCCTGATGAATGCTGTATATTGCATGAAAGTGAACACAAACCTGAGAAAACATGATTGAGTGCATTATGAGTGATAATTCCTATTCAAAATATCAAATATTACAGATTAATAATTTTGCACTCCTGGAATAAATTAAGAATTTAATGTCACTGCAAAGCAGATTTATCATAAACAGTGGTCAAATATCAAAGCTGGAGTCTTACATCTTTATAATGATGCTATTTATTATTAATATTATATTTATAATAAATGGGTAAATAAATATGCAAGGGAAACTTTTTCAAATACTGCACAAAAGTTTATTTACAACACACTTTACAGAACAGACAGAGTCAACTATTCAAGTAACGCATCAGAGCCTCACGGACATCCCTGCCCTCCTCCTCTACAGGCTGAGCCAGTCCCAGCACAGGCTCTGCTGCTGAAGGTGGATCCCATGCACTCTCATAGGCCTCTCCATGACTCTCACAAAGGTTATGTAGAGCACAGCATGTCAGCACCATAGATTTCACAAGGTCGACCGCACAGTCATTTCTTTTCATAAGGCAACGCCATCTTCCTTTTAATCTACCAAAAGCATTTTCAACCACTACACGTGCTCTGGAGATTTTCATGTTGTAGAACCGCTGTTCCGCTGTTAGCCGTCCAGTGTCAATGAATGGTTTTAATAGCCAGTTCTGCAAGGGATAGGCAGAGTCTCCAAGGATGTAGTAGCCAACATTCACCCCAGCAATGTTTTTGGTGCTAGCTGGTATGTGGTTTCCACGGCTTGCCACCTCCCACAGTGTGGACAGTCTCAAAACCCGAGCATCATGCAGGCTTCCAGGCAGTCCTGTGAACACATTCCAGAAAAGTCCCTTTCCATCCACAACACCTTGAAGGATGATGGAGTGCCAGCCTTTACGGTTGAAATAGTCACAGTGATAGTCTTGTGGTGCTATTATGGGTATGTGTGATCCATCAATAGCACCAATACACTGTGGAAGTCCCCATCTGTTCTCAATGTAGGCAGCCATTTCTTTAAACCTCTCCTGATCTGGAAAACGAATTTGTTCTGGTATCAACAACGTCTCTGCTGCAGCACAGAACTCCTGAACACACCGACACACAGTTGAAATGCTTGCTCCAAAAAGATGTCCAACACTTCTGTACTCAGAGCCGGTAGCAAGCTTCCACAGTGCAATGGCTACTCTCTTCTTTAGAGGTACACACACGCGGAAGTTTGCGTCCCGTCTCTCCATCGCAGGACGCAGTTTGTTGCACAAGTAAATAAACGTTTCTTCCGACATTCTAAAGTTCTCCAACCACTGCGTGTTTGTAAACCCAGGAACAATCACACCCCACCACTCAGAAGCTCTGTTAAATGTCCAAACAGATGGTCTGTGACGGCGACTTTGCAAAATATGATACATCTGAAATACAGAGAGTACACATTTTAATACCTACAATTGTCAGCTAAATCCATTATATGCTTTGTGACAATATAGCGATTGAGACCCTAAACAAGATTAGCTTACCCTCGTGCGCCGTCGGGCAAATCGAGTGATGTCGTCATCTTCGCTTCGTTGTAAGAGTTCCCAGACTCGTTTGTTTTTTTTTGCAGTAATTTGTTTTGCTGCCATCAGCCTCATTTTAAACACATTTCTCCATCTTGAAGTTAAAAACATCCACATGCCGAGAATCAAGAACACCATTCCCTCGATAGGCTCCATTGTTTCTGTGTTGTGCGTTTGAAATATGGCGCGTTTAGGATGATGTCATGACAGTAGAGGCGGCAACTATTAACGATCAGTCCCACCTACTTTGATGCGGTACTAACTGCAGTGGAAAAGCAACCGAGCTAAAGCGAACCAAACCGTGCCGTACCAAGTCGAGTCGTACCAAGCAGTGGAAAAGCGAAGCGAGCCGAACAGTTCCGCGCCGAGTTGAACCGTACCGAGCCGAACCGAGCCGTACCATGCAGTGGAAAAGCGCCAAAAGAGGAAATGTGCTGGATGTGAGGGGTCCAGACTGATTTTGCCAGCCCTTTTGATCACTCTGGATAAGTACAGTTCTTGAATAGACGGGAGGGTTGTACCAGTGATTAGCTCAGCAGTCCGGACTACCCTCTGTAGTTTTCTGAGGTCAGATTTAGTAGCTGAGCTGAACCAGACAGTTACTGAAGTGCAGAGGACAGATTCAATGATGGCGGAGTAGAACTGTTTCAGCAGCTACTGGGGCAGGCTGAATTTCCTCAGCTGGCAAAGGAAGTACAACCTCTGCTGGGCCTTTTTCACAATTAAGTCAATGTGAGTGTCCCACTTCAGGTCCTGAGAAATTGTGTTGCCCAGGAACCTGAGTGACTCCACTGCAGTCACAGTGCTGTTCATGATGGTGAGTGGGGGGAGAGCGGGGGGTTTCTCCTGAAGTCCACTATCATCGCCACTGTTTTGAGAGTGTTGAGCTCCAGGTTGTTGAGACTGCACCAGACAGACAGCTCTTTAACCTCCTGTCTGTAAGCAGACTCGTCACCGTCCTGAATGAGGCCAATGAGTGTGGTGTCATCTGCAAATTTCAGGAGCTTGACAGAGGGGTCTTTAGATGTGCAGTCATTGGTGTACAGGGAGAAGGGCAGTGGGGAGAGAACGCAGCCCTGAGGAGCTCCAGTTCTAATTATACGGGTGCTGTATGTGTATTTTCCCAGCCTCACTAGCTGCTGCCTGTCTGTCAGGAAGCTGTTGATCCACTGACAGACGGAGGTGGGCACAGAGAGCTGCGTTAGTTTGGGCAGGAGGAGGTTTGGGATGATCGTGTTAAAGGCCGAGCTGAAGTCCACAAACAGGATCCTCACATAAGTCCCTGGTCTGTCTAGATGTTGCAGAACATTATGCAGTCCAATGTTTACTGCATCGTCCACAGACCTGTTTGCTCTGTAGGCAAACTGAAGAGGATTTTTCAAATGACTTCATGACCACAGATGTTAGAGCCAGAGACCTGTAGTCATTTAGTCCTGTAATTTTGGATTTTTTGGGGATGGGGATGATGGTGGAGGGTTTGAAGCATGAAGTAACTTCACACAGCTCCAGTGATCTGTGGAAGATCTGAATGAAGATGGGGGCCAGCTGGTCAGCACAGGATTTCAGACAGACTGATGGAACACAATCTGGGCCTGGTGCCTTTTTCCTATAATGGAAAACTGTTAAACGTTTCTTAATAAAATAGTGAGCAAATGAAGATTAAAATCTCAGATCCACATGAAGCTTTCTATTGGTTAGTGATGTTCTTGACTGTTCTCAATTGGTGATGAATAAACTCTACAAGCCCAGAGGAGAATCAAAGTTAATCAATTAAGCTGAAAGGGGAGGAGCCACCTTAATTCAAAGCTCTACTAAATAGCAAAGCCAACACTCGTGTGTATTGGAGCCTTGTACCAAAGTTTGTCAGAATGGGTTTTTTGCAAGGTGTGTTAGTGTTGGTTGTGATTGTGGCTTTTGACCTGAAGAATGCATGGGGAAGTTTGAGACACAGTCAAAGTCCAAGCATCATGAAACCACAATCAGCTTCCAGAGGTCCTGTTCTTTCATCTCAAGGGTTCTTGAATCCTTTCCAAAAGGCTTCTCAGTTTCAGAGTTTTGACTCCAGAAAATTTGCACAAGAGCCCCTTGGTTCTCAGGAGAAGCAGCTGATGCAGGGTCCAGTCAAGCCTTTGGACTGGAGGTTTCCCATCGTTCCAGAGGTGCCAAGGGAGTTGGCGGTGAACTTCCAGTTGAGGCAACCTGTGACTCCCAGTAGTGTAGCTGTTCAGTGTAGTGAGAACCGGGTTCATGTGGAGGTTAAGAAGGATTTGTTTAGCAATGGTCAGCTGATCCAGCCATCTGGTTTGTCTATGGGAGGCTGTCCTGTTGTCAGTGAGGACTCTGCCTCTGGGGTGCTGATCTTTGAATATGAACTACAGGACTGCAATAGTGTGCTGATGGTAAGAACTGTTGAGTCTTACTGGATTAACCAATAAAAACAAAGGTTCTTCATAGGCACCAAATGTTACTTGATTGTTTAACATCCACAGAACCATTTGTTTCTTCTAAAAACTGCTAACTGAAAGCTTCTTCAGGGAACCAAAAGTACTTCTATGGCATGGCTGCTAAAACACCATTTTGAATATCTTAAGCGTAGTTGATGAGAACTGACTTTAACAACTTCCATCTCTCTCAGATGACTGAGAATGAGCTTGTCTACACCTTTGCTCTTACCTACACTCCTGTGGCATTTGCTGGCACTCCGATTACTCGTGCTGAGGGTGCACTTGTTGGTGTTCAATGCCATTATCAAAGGTAAGTGACTAGATGTGACTTTCAGCAGTGTTTCTTGTGGTGTTGCAACTGGAAGGTTGTTTTTGGTATCTCCTTGAACTGCAGGTTATTTAATGTGAGCAGTAATGCCTTGAATCCAACTTGGGTCCCTTATGCCTCAACGGAGGTTGGCGAGGACATCTTGCAGTTCTCTCTGAACCTCATGATGGGTTTGTGCAGCTTTAGATCTTAAGCCTTGTGAATGTGGCTGTGCCTAAACTGTTCTTTCCTCTTGCAGATGACTGGTCCTATCAGAGGCCGTCAAACGTGTACTACTTGGGTGACATTATTAATATTGAGGCATCCGTGAAGGTGTACAACCACGTCCCACTGCGTGTGTTTGTGGATAGCTGTGTGGCCACCCAAGTACCTGATGTGAATTCTGTTCCGAGATATTCCTTCATTGAGAATCATGGGTAAAGTCATGTTACTTGATTCTCTAGATCTGATTAAGTTTGCTCAGTGAGCACTTGGTCACTGAGAATTGGGGTGAGTCAAGTGAATATAGGTTTAGTTCCTTTTGGTAAGTGCTTTTTGTTGTCACTGACTAACTATCCCAGTGTTCATACTATCATCCTAAATGGTATGTGAGATTAAAATTTGTCTGGAAGCATAGCATGTTGAAAAGTGTATGCTAAAAGTCCCTGGATGTTCCATTTCAGATTTGAAGTGTGGACCTATGCGCAGTCTAATAGCTAATGTTGCCCACAATCCTTTGTGCTCTGGGTAGGAATTGGTTTAGATCTACAAACGTGTACTATGGTGTTAAAACCACAAATGTGGTGCATGTAGGCAACTGGTTGACACTCCGATAAAGGGCTTTGAGTTGCTAATCAACACTTAAACCGGTTAAAAAAAAAATGCAATTTAAACTTTATAAACCTGTTTGGGCGTTAACTTTTAAATGCATGCAAAAGTTAGCAGAGTTCATCATGGGAAGACCGTGTCTGGCAGAACAACGTGGTACTTTTCTCTCCAGTATGGTAGGAAGTTACGTTTTTAAATGTGGAGGATGTTAACTATGGTGACAGGCCAGTTTAGTGACCAGGTACATGTAGCTAACAGACTGCTGTTGCATAAGGAGACAATGGTGTGGTAGCTTGTCTCAAAGCGTAGTACTGCAAGTAGCCACATTGGGACGCAGCACGGGTCATGGGACTTGATGCATGAAGTTGGTGTTCTTGAGCTGCTCTTTAACTACATTGTCCCTGAGACTTCGGGTAAGGTCTGGTGACTTGATGCTATAGAGACGACATTGAGTTCTTTGTCACCACTCTATCAGGTGCCTTGTGGATGCCAAGGCTACAGCTTCCAGCTCCCGCTTCATGCCTCGAACCCAGGAAGACAAGATCCGGTTCCAGCTGGAGACCTTCAGGTTTCAGGGAGGAGACAGTCCTTCTGTACGTGCTACGTTGAATGAATCTGACTTCTCTTCCCATCTGCTTTGGTTTTGTGACCTCTCACCTGTGGTGTCTCTTGCAGATCTACATAACATGTACTGTGAAGGCCACTCTTGCTTCTGCACCCAGTGATGCTTTCCGCAAATCCTGTTCCTTCTCCAACGGGTATGTTCATGCTGCTTAAGAACACGGTGAAGGTGCTGTGTCTTTTTTTTTTTTCCTTGTTGCAGGTGGCTTGCTGCTGATGGGAACCACCAGGCTTGTGGTTGCTGTGACTCAACATGTGGTCCTGGTGTTGGAAATGCTGCTCCTATTGGGGGTAGGTAGCTACTTTAAGGTTGCTTTTGACACTTCATGTGCTCTACTTAACTTGGGTATTTGCTTTTTCTAGGTGTTCAGTGGGAAGGCAATGCCTCACTCGGTCCTGTAATGGTTAAAGAGCGACAGAAGACTTTAGCTGGACTTCAGTAAATGAGAACCTATTGCTGGCTTTCAATAAATGCAAGACCCTATTGTTTCTGCTTTTCTCTAGTTTAACCAGTTGATTTGTGCTGTAGCTGTGGGGAAACTGGTAGTCATATGGTCCCTCTTTCTAGAAGGAAAAGCTCCCTTCTCAGTAGGGAAGTTAACTAGTCCTTTAAAGTGACCTACTGTGAACTTGGTTGAAGCTCAGTTTAAAGAATTAAGTGGACTCTGTTGCCCATGATGCTATAAATTGTTCTGCCAATCAGAGTCTCCGCCTCAAGATTTGAACACCCACTTCCCTGAAGCACTGCAGATATTTTGTATGCATCTTATGTTGTGAACTACAGGTGCATCTCAAATTAGAATATCATGGAAGTTATTTTTGGTAATTTAATTCAGAAAACGAAACTTAAAGTCTAGATTTGTTCTGCGCACTGAAATACTTCAAGAGGTTTATTTTTAATTCTTATGGTTATGACTTACAGCTTTGGAAAATGTAAAAATTCAGAATCAAAATTGGAATATTCTATTTTGAGCTTGATTAATTGGAGTAAACACTGGGTATCTCCTGGGCTGGTTTAGAACATGCAACCACAATAATGGGACTCGCTTGTCCAGAAGGCGATCAACACCCTCCACAAGGAGGGTAAGCCACGGAAGGTCATTGCTGAAAGGGCTGGCTGTTCAGAGTGCTGTATCAAAATATATTCATGGAAAGTTGAAGGAAAAAGTGTGGTAGGAAAATGTCCACAAGCAGCAGGGATGACCACAGCCTTGGGAGGATTGTCAGGAAAAGCAGATTCAAGAACTTGGGGGGAGCTTCACAAGGAGTGGACTGAAACCAGAGTCGGCACATCAAGAGTCACCGTGCTCAGACGTCTTCGGGAAAAGGGCTCCAGCTGTCACATTCCTAGAATCAAGCCACTCTTGAACCAGAAAAAATGTCATTAGCATTTCACCTGGGGTAAGGAGAAAGAACTGGACTGTTGCTCAGTGATCCAAAGTCCTCTTTTCGGATGAAAGTGAATTTATTCTTTCATTTGGAAATCAAGGTCTGGAGGAAGACTAGAAAGGCACAGAATCCAAAGTCCAGTGTGAAGTTTCTGAAGTGAGTGATGATTCGTGATGTTGGCTGGTGTTGGACCATTGTGTTTAATCAAGTCCAAAGTCATGCAGCCATCTACCAGGAGATTTTGGAGCACTTTATGCTTCCATCTGCTGACAGGCTTTATGTAGATGCTGATTTCATTTTGCAGCAGGACGTAAGCACCTGGCCACAGTGCCAAAACCACTTCCAAGTGGTTTTCTGACCATGATATTATTGTGCTTGATTGGCCAGCCAAGTCACCTGACCTGAACCTCACAGAGAATCTATGGGGTATTGTGAAGAGGAAGATAAGTAACATCTGACAAACAATACAGAGGAGCTGAAGGCTGCTATCATAGCAACCTGGGCTTCAGTTACACCTCAGCAGTGCCACAGGCTGATTGCCTTCATGCCACGCCACATTAAAGCAGTAATTTGTGCAAAAGGAGCCCCAACCAAGTATTGGGTGCATAATTAAACCTGCTTTGGAGATCTTGAACATTTCTATTTGTAAATCTGTTTTTGATTGATCTTTGAGAAAATATTCACATTTTTTGTAATACTGATTTTTATTTTTATTTTTCCTAAGCTGTAAGTCATAACCATCAGAATTAAAATGAAAAACTCTTGAAATATTTCAGTTTGTGTGCTATGAATCTAGAATATAAGAAAGTTTGCTTTGTTGAATTAAATTACCCAAAAAAAGAACTTTTCCATGATATTTTAATCTTTTGAGACGCACATGTAATTGCTTTCTAGATGTTTGCTACATTCAAATGAATAGTTTTAGTTCTCCTTGCATCACCAAATAGAATTTATCATTTTAAATGTGTTTTTCCCAATATACCTTGACAGTCCATCACACATCACAAATCCATCACTTGCTCAGCAATGGAACCACCAGCTGTTTGGACTCTCATTCTGACGGCACCCATTCACTGCAGAGCATCCATTGAGTAAGTGATGCAATGCTACATTTCTCTAAATTTGAAGAAGAAACAAACTCGTCTACATCTTGGATGAGCTGAGGGTGAGCACATTATCAGCAAATTTTTATTTTTAGTAAACTATTGCTTTAAACGCAAACATATATGCAGCGCCCCGTTCAAACAAAGACTTGGTGTAAATTTTTTTTTTTTTTTTTTGAGATTTAGATGATTTATTGTGACGTTCATTTACAATTTATTGAAAGTGTACGATTTTTCTATGGGCAAGTTGCATAGAAATGTCCAAGTCATATTTCACTACAAAAATCACAAGAAAAAAAACAGTGCAATTTAAGTTAAAAAAAAAAAAAAAAAACACCTTTGTATTAAAGTGCAATTGACAGTATTTGTTGTACTGAATTTATTTTATTGTGTGCAGAAAGGACGATGAATTACTGAATTTCAGAAATGAGAATGAGATTTCTTTCACCTGACCGTAATGAGAATTTGAGCCAAATAGTTGCTTAATTGTTATGAAAAAAGGCAGAAATGTTTAATTGTCCCAGAATCAACTAAAATATTAAAAAAAAAAAATTTTCTTTTAATTTCGGGAATTTCTGAAATATGATCAAAAATGTTCTTGTTAAGAGTCACTCTCTATTCAGTTCTGACTTGTGCCTAAAACAATAGCAGTGTGTCCTTGTTGGGTTTTGGCTAAACTGTAAAATACAATATTTTTTTGTCGCGAAGGACAATCACTTTTTCACATTATACTGTGCATCTGAATATCAGGAACCATTAATTTAAAAACTGAACATCCACAGGGTGAGTTCCTTCAGCACTATGGTTTAATCAGCATTTATCCATCATTACTATGAGGTAAAAGTCATTTAAGTGTTTTGGAGTAAATGGTTGTAAGAGCACAATGTCTGTCTCAAACATTTTCATAATTCATGTTGAGTTTTGTTGGGTTAGATTTAGACTAACTGCTGCCATGTTTGAGGTTTGCTGGTGTGAGTGGACTGTGATCAGTGTTCATCTGAACTGGAAAAACTGAACCTAAAGACAGTTAATGAACAAAGCTGAAAACTGGACTGTAAAAGCCCTTCTCAGAGCTGCTTTTTGGAATACAGGTTTATTAATAAGCAGATACTGTTTATATTGCTGATTTTAAGAGTTATTAACTTTTAACCACGTTACATTTGAAGCTAGTAAAACTGCTGTTTATGGACAACAGATGGATTCTCATCTGTTTTGGTTGTGCAGAGCGAGATCTCAGCCTCCGCTGCTGCCTCCATCATCATGAGTGATGTACAGCTGTCAGAAGAGCTAAATTATATCCCATTGTAAACAACTATATTTTTCTTTCAGAAAATAAATGTTCTAAATTGTTAAAGTAATGATTTTATTGTTCTATGTATAATTTGACAGGAAAATAATTGATTTCACTTAATTGTAATGTAATTGATTGATCACTTGATTTCTCCACTGTATCCCAGCAGCCACAAGAGAGCATCATGTTTCATGTGATAGTTTTGTGGATGCATCAAAATGTATTGTTGGAATTATCTTAAAGATGGATGGATTTTAAGAGAATCACAGCGCTGTCTCAGAACATCTAAAACGTTTCAGTCATTGTAAGATGTGGAGACTTAATACATCTAACATATTTATAGTTCCTTAATCTTTCTAATAAATGTTGGCAATATACTGAAGAATCTCTTTCACTGTGAAATCTCCAGACATTACAGGGATTGACATGCACTGAAGGAAAAATTCACAATGAAGAATAAAAAAGGATGATAATGTTTAGGCCCATTTATCGTACCTGAACAATTACAGGTGACTTCTGAGCTGCTTAGCCCCTCCCATTTTGCCAATTTACTAATATTTTCCTTTCTACTCATACTCACTCTTATTTGAGTGAATCACTGCTGCATCAAATTTTATTTAGGTATGTATGATGTTACCATTAAACCATAGTGACTACATTAAAAACTAAACTAAAAATTATTAATGATTATTTGTGATTATTAATAATTTTTTATGAATGCTTTTTAGATGCCATTAACTATCTATAATGGAAAACTGTTAAACGTTTCTTAATAAAATAGTGAGCAAATGAAGATTAAAATCTCAGATCCACATGAAGCTTTCTATTGGTTAGTGATGTTCTTGACTGTTCTCAATTGGTGATGAGTAAACTCTACAAGCCCAGAGGAGAATTAAAGTTAATCAATTAAGCTGAAAGGGGAGGAGCCACCTTAATTCAAAGCTCTACTAAGTAGCAAAGCCAACAATGATGGGTACTGGAGCATTGTGCCAAAGTCTGTTAGAATGGGCTTCTTGCAAGGTGTGTTAGTGTTGGTTGTGATTGTGGCTTTTGACCTGAAGAATGCATGGGGAAGTTTGAGAGACAGTCAAAGTCCAAGCATCATGAAGCCACAATCAGCTTCCAGAGGTCCTGTTCTTTCTTCTCAAGGGTTCTTGAATCCTTTCCAAAAGGTTTCTCAGGTTCAGAGTTTTGACTCCAGAAAATTTGCGCAAGAGCCTCTTGGTTCTCAAGAGAAGCAGCTATTGCAGGGTCCAGTCAAGCCTTTGGACTGGAGGTTTCCCATCGTTCCAGAGGTGCCAAGGGAGTTGGCGGTGAACTTCCAGTTGAGGCAACCTGTGACTCCCAGTAGTGTGGCTGTTCAGTGCAGTGAGAACCGGGTTCATGTGGAGGTTAAGAAGGATTTGTTTAGCAATGGTCAGCTGATCCAGCCATCTGGTTTGTCTATGGGAGGCTGTCCTGTTGTCAGTGAGGACTCTGCCTCTGGGGTGCTGATCTTTGAATATGAACTACAGGACTGCAATAGTGTGCTGATGGTAAGAACTGTTGAGTCTTACTGGATTAACCAATAAAAACAAAGGTTCTTCATAGGCACCAAATGTTACTTGATTGTTTAACATCCACAGAACCATTTGTTTCTTCTAAAAACTGCTAACTGAAAGCTTCTTCAGGGAACCAAAAGTACTTCTATGGCATGGCTGCTAAAACACCATTTTGAATATCTTAAGCGTAGTTGATGAGAACTGACTTTAACAACTTCCATCTCTCTCAGATGACTGAGAATGAGCTTGTCTACACCTTTGCTCTTACCTACACTCCTGTGGCATTTGCTGGCACTCCGATTACTCGTGCTGAGGGTGCACTTGTTGGTGTTCAATGCCATTATCAAAGGTAAGTGACTAGATGTGACTTTCAGCAGTGTTTCTTGTGGTGTTGCAACTGGAAGGTTGTTTTTGGTATCTCCTTGAACTGCAGGTTATTTAATGTGAGCAGTAATGCCTTGAATCCAACTTGGGTCCCTTATGCCTCAACGGAGGTTGGCGAGGACATCTTGCAGTTCTCTCTGAACCTCATGATGGGTTTGTGCAGCTTTAGATCTTAAGCCTTGTGAATGTGGCTGTGCCTAAACTGTTCTTTCCTCTTGCAGATGACTGGTCCTATCAGAGGCCGTCAAACGTGTACTACTTGGGTGACATTATTAATATTGAGGCATCCGTGAAGGTGTACAACCACGTCCCACTGCGTGTGTTTGTGGATAGCTGTGTGGCCACCCAAGTACCTGATGTGAATTCTGTTCCGAGATATTCCTTCATTGAGAATCATGGGTAAAGTCATGTTACTTGATTCTCTAGATCTGATTAAGTTTGCTCAGTGAGCACTTGGTCACTGAGAATTGGGGTGAGTCAAGTGAATATAGGTTTAGTTCCTTTTGGTAAGTGCTTTTTGTTGTCACTGACTAACTATCCCAGTGTTCATACTATCATCCTAAATGGTATGTGAGATTAAAATTTGTCTGGAAGCATAGCATGTTGAAAAGTGTATGCTAAAAGTCCCTGGATGTTCCATTTTCAGATTTGAAGTGTGGACCTATGCGCAGTCTAATAGCTAATGTTGCCCACAATCCTTTGTGCTCTGGGTAGGAATTGGTTTAGATCTACAAACGTGTACTATGGTGTTAAAACCACAAATGTGGTGCATGTAGGCAACTGGTTGACACTCCGATAAAGGGCTTTGAGTTGCTAATCAACACTTAAACCGGTAAAAAAAAAAATGCAATTTAAACTTTATAAACCTGTTTGGGCGTTAACTTTTAAATGCATGCAAAAGTTAGCAGAGTTCATCATGGGAAGACCGTGTCTGGCAGAACAACGTGGTACTTTTCTCTCCAGTATGGTAGGAAGTTACGTTTTTAAATGTGGAGGATGTTAACTATGGTGACAGGCCAGTTTAGTGACCAGGTACATGTAGCTAACAGACTGCTGTTGCATAAGGAGACAATGGTGTGGTAGCTTGTCTCAAAGCGTAGTACTGCAAGTAGCCACATTGGGACGCAGCACGGGTCATGGCACTTGATGCATGAAGTTGGTGTTCTTGAGCTGCTCTTTAACTACATTGTCCCTGAGACTTCGGGTAAGGTCTGGTGACTTGATGCTATAGAGACGACATTGAGTTCTTTGTCACCACTCTATCAGGTGCCTTGTGGATGCCAAGGCTACAGCTTCCAGCTCCCGCTTCATGCCTCGAACCCAGGAAGACAAGATCCGGTTCCAGCTGGAGACCTTCAGGTTTCAGGGAGGAGACAGTCCTTCTGTACGTGCTACGTTGAATGAATCTGACTTCTCTTCCCATCTGCTTTGGTTTTGTGACCTCTCACCTGTGGTGTCTCTTGCAGATCTACATAACATGTACTGTGAAGGCCACTCTTGCTTCTGCACCCAGTGATGCTTTCCGCAAATCCTGTTCCTTCTCCAACGGGTATGTTCATGCTGCTTAAGAACACGGTGAAGGTGCTGTGTCTGATTTTTCTTGTTGCAGGTGGCTTGCTGCTGATGGGAACCACCAGGCTTGTGGTTGCTGTGACTCAACATGTGGTCCTGGTGTTGGAAATGCTGCTCCTATTGGGGGTAGGTAGCTACTTTAAGGTTGCTTTTGACACTTCATGTGCTCTACTTAACTTGGGTATTTGCTTTTTCTAGGTGTTCAGTGGGAAGGCAATGCCTCACTCGGTCCTGTAATGGTTAAAGAGCGACAGAAGACTTTAGCTGGACTTCAGTAAATGAGAACCTATTGCTGGCTTTCAATAAATGCAAGACCCTATTGTTTCTGCTTTTCTCTAGTTTAACCAGTTGATTTGTGCTGTAGCTGTGGGGAAACTGGTAGTCATATGGTCCCTCTTTCTAGAAGGAAAAGCTCCCTTCTCAGTAGGGAAGTTAACTAGTCCTTTAAAGTGACCTACTGTGAACTTGGTTGAAGCTCAGTTTAAAGAATTAAGTGGACTCTGTTGCCCATGATGCTATAAATTGTTCTGCCAATCAGAGTCTCCGCCTCAAGATTTGAACACCCACTTCCCTGAAGCACTGCAGATATTTTGTATGCATCTTATGTTGTGAACTACAGGTGCATCTCAAATTAGAATATCATGGAAGTTATTTTTGGTAATTTAATTCAGAAAACGAAACTTAAAGTCTAGATTTGTTCTGCGCACTGAAATACTTCAAGAGGTTTATTTTTAATTCTTATGGTTATGACTTACAGCTTTGGAAAATGTAAAAATTCAGAATCAAAATTGGAATATTCTATTTTGAGCTTGATTAATTGGAGTAAACACTGGGTATCTCCTGGGCTGGTTTAGAACATGCAACCACAATAATGGGACTCGCTTGTCCAGAAGGCGATCAACACCCTCCACAAGGAGGGTAAACCACAGAAGGTCACTGCTGTATCAAAATATATTCATGGAAAGTTGACAAGGAAAAAATGTGGTAGGAAAAGGTCCAAAAGCATTGGAGCATTGTGCCAATGTTTGTTAGAATGGGCTTCTTGCAAGGTTGTTGTGACTGTGGGATCATACCTGAAGAATATATGGGAAACATCTCGGTTACGTATGTAACCACGGTTCCCTGAATAGGGAACGAGATGCTGCGGTGACGTCACCGTATGGGAACACCTTTCGGTGTGACGAATGTCTGAAGCCCTATACCATCCCGCCAATTTTATTGGCCAAATAGCGCTTGGCACCGCCTTACGTATGCGTACGCATGGTATACCTGAGTGCCGCGCGCTATTTCGCTCAGATTTCATGAACTGAAGAAATGCTATCAAGGTACGGAACGGCCGGGACCGCAGCATCTCGTTCCCTATTCAGGGAACCGTGGTTACATACGTAACCGAGATGTTCCCTTTCATAGGTCACTTCGATGCTGCGGTGACGTCACCGTATGGGAACCCTATACCATAACGCCTGACGTACCTGATAGTTGGGATCCAAGGAAAGCATCTGCTCAAGCGGATAGAACCCGGGAGCCAGGAGCCATCCTCACATCCAGACTGTAAAACTTGACAAAAGTGCTCGGAGAGGACCATCCTGCCGCAGCACAGACATCATATATAGAAGATCCACTGAGAAATGATTTCGATGAAACCACTGCTCTCGTGGAATGAGCTCCAATTTCTAAGGGCGAAGCGAGTCCGCGCGCCTCATAGGCTAAAGATATAGTCTCCACCAACCAATGGGACATGCGCTGCTTTGTGACAGCACAGCCTCTATTTTGTGTCCTAACAGACAACAGCTGGTCGGACTCACGCCATGGAGCTGTTCGTTCAACATAAGTCTTCAGCACTCTGACAGGGAAAAGACTCAGATCTCCTAGCCCCGCCTCAGCAGGGAGTAAAGCTTCCAAGACCACTTGTTAAAGTGAAAGGGGTTCGAGGCGACCTTAGGGACATAATTAGGTCTCGGTTGCAGCAGTACTTCCACAAACCCTGGTGAAGAGTCCATGCACGAGGGCCAAACAGAAGAGCCTGCAAATCCCCAACTCTCATGAGGGAGGATAAAGCCACAAGAAGAACTGTCTTTAAAGTAGGATATTTTATTTATTTATTTTTCAAGGGCTCAAACGGATGTTCTGATAGACCTTTCAAAACAATGAATAAATTCCATGAAGGAACTCGTGCAGGGTGGGAAAGGCCTTAGCCGTCACAAACCCTGTATGAGCAACAGACCAGCGGATGATGGCCCACTGAAGTACCATCTATATATACACGTGGTTAGCTGAAATGGTTGCCACGTAAACTCCAAGAGAGGCTGGTGTTACTTCATCAGAAAAACAGTCTTGAAGAAACTCCAGTACTGAAGCCACGGGGCAGTAAACTGGATCTAAATTATGAATTCCACATCAGGCAGTAAACAGTTTCCATTCGAAAGCATAAAGCGTCTCGTAGAAACTGCCCTAGAATTCATTATAGTCTCGGTGGTTCAAACTGAAAAACCGGGACATATAAACTCACTCCGCTCAAAGGCCACGCCCACAGCTTCCATAGATCTGGCCTTGGGTGCCAAGTCATCCCTCGTGCTTGCGATAGTAAGTCCTGTCTGAGGGGAATCTCCACGGAGAGCCCGCTACAGATTGACCAGATCCGCAAACCACGGGTGTGTGGCTCCACACTGTCCATTTGGGGGTGCAACCTCCATTCCCCTTGCTCCAGGCTCTGTTCGGAGAACAAATTCGTTCCGAAGTTCAAGTGCCCGGGGACATGAACCACTCGGATCGACAGAAATCTGTTCTGAGACCAAAGAAGAATTATCCTCGCCAGCCTGCACAGGGGGTGAGAGCGTAATCCTCCTTTCTGATTCAGATACGACACAACCGCCATGTTATCTGACCTGTTTATATGCCAGCCGCGTTGTGTCGCCATCCATGCTCCGTAAGCTGGGCGTCCTTGACAAACAGTTCCCCAACTGGTCAAGACACGTCCGTCGTGCCAGTCTTGCGGGAAGCACGAATCCCCAGCTGAACTCCAGTTGAAGGAATTTAGCTGACATCCATGGTTTTATCGACATAACACACCTCCGTGTCACCGAAACCGTACAATGCGGAAAACAACGGGGTGAAATGTTTTGGCTTTTCATCAACCACTGAAAATGGGCGCATGTGAAGCAAGCCCAGACGGATTACAGGGGATGCTGCTATCATAGACCCAAAGTCTGAGGCACAAACTCACCGTCACTGCGCGACCTGCTATGAAATGGCGCAGGCATGACGTGAGAGACTGAACACGCGGGAGAGATAGTCTTGTTGTCATCGCGCAAGAGTCCAAGTCTATTTCCAGAAGGTTATCCGCTGAGAGGGAATTAAAAACACACTTCTGGAATTAGTGCATAAGCCAGGCTGTTTAGATGATTCAGCACAAGATCCCAATGGGAGTGTGCTTGAGTCTGCGATTGTGCTAACACCAGCCAATCATCCAGGTAATTCAATACACGAACGCCCTGGAGCCAAAATAGGGCCAGAACTGCGTCCATGCATTTCAAAAATACTCGATGAGCCAAGGCTAAGCCGAAGGGAAGAACACGGTATTGATACGCTTTGCCCTCTAAAGCGAATCTGAGGAACTTCCTGAGTCTCTTGATGATCTGAATATGAAAATATGCATCCTTCAGATCGATCGTGACAAACCAACTCTTTGGTTGAATCTGAGACAGAATAGACTTTACCGTTAACATCTTGATTTCTTTCCTCATCCTGAGTGCAAGATTCAAACAGCGTAAATTGCCACTTTTTTTTTTTTTTTTTTTTTTTTTTTAGACAAAAATAGCGGCTGTAAAACCTGACTCCATCTGAGAGGGGTGTACTTTATAGCCCCTATTCCCAGCAGAGACAGCACGATTTCCTTTGGTCGCTGCATTTCGTTGTGTATAATCCTGAAGCGTATCCACGGCAGGATTAAATCCAACAAAATTAACATCAGGCCACGCCGCTAGCGTGCTTACGGCAGCTGTGTGGGCCGTCATAAACGGGCCGTCTTAATCAGCCTCTTGTGCCGTCCCTCAAACTCTGAAGGCTAGATTGTGCAGAGCGTCTGAGGGGGCGCTCAAGTGATAGCTCGATCCAATGATGCAATGATACAGTGGGTACTGTAGTGAGAGGGTTGGATGTGCATTAGCAGTCCAACAGCGCTCTCCAGTGGAGGGCACAGTCCCTGACGAACAGGAAGGGAAGCGCATGCGTCAAAGTCGCTGCGTTTCGTTGTGTATAATCCTGAAGCGTATCCACGGCAGGATTTAATCCAACAAGATAAACATAGGGCCCCGCTGCTAGCGAGAACGCGGCAGCTGTGTGAGCCGTCATAAACGGGCTGTCTTTGTCAGCCTCTTGTGCCATCCCTCAAACTCTGAAGGCTGGATTGTGCAGAGTGTCTGAGGCGGCGCTCAAGTGATAGCTCGATCCAATGATGCTCGAGGTGCCTTTGCTGCGAGACAGTCAATGTTAGAGCGTGGGGACTGCAGTGAGAGGGTTGGATGTGCATTAGCAGTCCAACAGCGCTCTCCGGTGGAGGGCACAGTCCCTGACGAACAGGAAGGGAAGCACATGCGTCAAAGTCGCTGTGTTTTGTTGTGTATAATCCTGAAGCGTATCCACGGCAGGATTTAATCCAACAAGATAAACATTGGGCCCAGCTGCTAGCGAGAACGCGGCAGCTGTGTGAGCCGTCATAAACAGGCTGTCTTTGTCAGCCTCTTGTGCCATCCCTCAAACTCTGAAGGCTGGATTGTGCAGAGTGTCTGAGGGGGCGCTCAAGTGATAGCTCAATCCAATGACGCTCGAGGTGCCTTTGCTGCGAGACAGTCAATGTTAGAGCGTGGGGACTGCAGTGAGAGGGTTGGATGTGCATTAGCAGTCCAACAGCGCTCTCTAGTGGAGGGAACAGTCCCTGATGAACAGCAGAAGTATCAGGAACTGCTGTAAGGCGATTGAGGACGAGAGGCTTTTGCCGTCCAACTCAGGTTTTCTGTAATGTCGGCGAGATTAGCCAAGGTGGCGCTCGACCGTAACATCCCCATCCTAGAACGGTTCACTGCTCGGGCAGTATGTTTGGTAGCACTTAGCGCCAAATCTGTTGCCCCCCGCAGCTTTTTCACAGCCTCGGTTGTGATATCTTTCTCGTTAGAACCGCCATCAAGTGGAGTAAATTTGCCGAGATTAGACGCGACTCGACACGCCTTCGAGAGGGGGCGAGACTTTAGGCCGCGGCCGAGTTCGGCGCGATACGTTCGGCAAGAGAGTTCGTCCACCGGCGGCATCGCTGTATAACCGCGGTCCGCCATGTCAGCAATGATGGCGAAACCCGCGGCGTTCGTGACGCGCGCTGATTAAGGCTGCTTCCAGGACCTCGAAACCTCTTGGTGGAGATCCGTGAAGAAGGGTAGCGGCTCACGGGGGGGGGGATAGTTTATCCACCACGCGGGTAACCACATTCAACAGCTCACTGAGAAAGGGGAGGCGCGTTTCTCCTGTCCGCTCGGAGGGAGAGAACCGCATGTGCCGGCCAGAGCGCACTCTGAGTCCGAAGCCGCGGTGGACAAACATAGTTAGTAAAGCAAATCTGCTGATTTAACACACTCGAGTGGGGGAGAGCGAGCGAAGTGGAAAAACTCCAGCGCATCACTGTCCTCATAATCCAGGCCGCACACATCACCCCAAACCACCGCCTCGTGCGGCGCCTCGGCGACCGCAGAAGCGTAACGGCGGGGGTTAGACGCGGGGCGACCTAGAGAAAATACACTTCCGAGCGCAGAACTGTAGCCGCAGGCTATCACAGAGAGAACATGTAGAGAGGCTGCTAAACGAACCTCTCATGAGTGCCTCCCCGTGATAAACCCGTTATACGGCTCTTACCTTACGTTGACTCATCGCGTCCGCGAAGAGGAGTTGAACACTGCTCAAAGAAAAAAACCGCTGAGAACGCGAGATGGTTTCCTTAGGGCACAGATGATTCGCTTTCCTGAAGGAAATGAAATCTGAGCGAAATAGCGCGCGGCACTCAGGTATACCATGCGTACGCATACGTAAGGCGGTGCCAAGCGCTATTTGGCCAATAAAATTGGCGGGATGGTATAGGGCTTCAGACATTCGTCACACCGAAAGGTGTTCCCATACGGTGACGTCACCGCAGCATCGAAGTGACCTATGAAAGGGAACTGAGACAGTCAAAGTCCAAGCACCATGAAGCTGCAATCAGCTCCATCTTCCAGAGGGCCTGTTCTTTCTTCTTGGTATTTGAATCCTTTCCAAAAAACTTCTCAATTTCAGAGTTTTGACTCCAGAAAATTTGCTCAAGAACCTCTAGGTTCTCAACAGAAGCAGCTGATGCAGGGTCCAGTCAAGCCTTTGGACTGGAGGTTTCCCATCGTTCCAGAGGTGCAAAGCATTGGCGGTGAACTTCCAGTTGAGGCAACCTGTGACTCCCAGTAGTGTGGCTGTTAAATGCAGTGAGAACCGGGTTTTTGTAGAGGTAAAGGATTTGTTTAGCAATGGTCAACTGATCTAGCCATCTGGTTTGTCTATGGGAGGCTGTCCTGTTGTCAGTGAGGACTCTGCCTCTGGGGTGCTCATCTTTGAATATGAACTACAGGACTGCAATATTGTGCTGATGGTAAGAACTGTTGAGTCCTACTGGATTAACCAACAAAAACAAAGGTTCTTCATAGGCGTCAATTGTTACTTGTATGTTTAACATCCACAGAACTTTTTGGTTTCTTTTTAAAAACTGAGCTTCTTTGAGGAAACAAAAGTACTTCTATGGCATGACTGCTAAAACACCATTTTGAACATTTTATTTAAGAGTGTAGTTGATGTGAACCCACTTGGTAACAACTTCCATCTCTTACAGATGACTCAGAATGAGGTTGTCTACACCTTTGCTCTTACCTACACTCCCGTGGCATTTGATGGCACTCCGATTAACCATGCCAAGGGTGCACTTGTTGGTGTTCAATGCCACTATCAAAGGTAAATGACCAGATGTGACTCAGCAATGTTTCTTGTGGTGTTGCAACTGGAAGATTGTTTATTTGGTACCTCCTTGAACTGCAGGTTCTTTAATGTGAGCAGTAATGCCTTCAAGCCAACTTGGGTCCCCTATGCCTCAGCGGAGGTTGGCGAGGACTTCTTGCTGTTTTTCCTGAACCTCATGACGGGTTTGCGCATTTTTAGACCTTAAATAGTAAAAACATTTCACAATATTAATGCGTTAGCAAATGCAACTTTCTGTATTTTGGATCAAATAAATGCAGGCACATGTCATGTTGAAATATATAAATGAATGTCACATACCTGGCATTTCCAAAATGTATATTGCTTATGTGCTCTGAAGGACATACTTTTTGAAGAGATGGGAGTGTGTGCCTCGCTTGGTCTTAGCTGTGTTCCAGGTTCTTGAGTGGGCTGCTTATTGGGCTGCTATTTATCTGAAATAAAAAAAGTAAGCTTGCTGTTTATGCAAATAAACTGCATTATTAACATTATTGCGATGGTCACTGATATTAGTAGTAATTTATAGGAAATAAATAACACAATTACCACAAAGCACATTTATTGTCAGTGATATTTACAGCTTACTTGATACACTTTTCTTTCTTTTTTTTTACCTCAGACGCTTGCAAACACCAATGACGGGATATAACACATTAAAAATATTTACACCAGAGCAGATATTGATGAACAGAAGCTTAGTTACATTCTTGGAAACACAAGCATGCTTTGTATGAAGGCCTATATAATATATATAGTTATAAACATATATGGCTATATTCGTGAACTGAGAATAGCAGTAAAGTACACAGTAAAGTTTTGTCTAATCATTCTTACTGACATTAAGCTAGCAACATTATAACTGGTATTACTTTTATATTGTATTGCTGTCTATGTTATAGAACATAAAAAAACAAACATCCTGGCATGGTGAAACATTGAGATGATGTAAATGAAACTTCATAATGTTTCACCTGATTATACATTTAGTCAGGAATAATATTCTGGAAAAAGTCTAACTAGTAAAATGTGTACAAGTTATATGAAAACTAATATTAGTATAATATAAGATTAGTAATAAAAAAAAAGACTTATGTTTATCTCTGCTGGGTCAAGCCGCTTCGTTCTTCTTTCTGAGGTAATCCAAATCTTATTCCTCTCAGCGGTCTTATTGAGGTGAATTATGTCTTATTCCTTTCAGCGCGAAGCGAACAGTAACATTTAAAAAATGTGTAATACAGTCTCGCTGCTTTGTTTGCTGCTGTGAGGGTGGTTACTGCCGCGAGCTTCAAGATTATAACAATAGCGCGCTCGGCGGGTGGGCATGGTCGCATTAGATATAATGAAGGGAGACGCGAAAGACGGATATCGCGTTGTTTTCATATGGATTACTTTATCACAGAATGTTTTTGGTAGCACTTGCTTAGTTTAAAAGTTTAGTTTAGATTAGTTTAAAAGTAGACATGTCAAGCTTTCTATAGATATATCTCTCATGTCTCTGTGTTGAGTATTCACTCAGTATTACAGTTCATTTTAATGACGCATTTCTGAATAAAGATCACTGCAGACCAAGGCGGCAGACAGCGCACTCTGTTTATCTTTATTTTATAAATGCCCAAAGTTTTGTTGTTATTATGTGTTGATACAAATAAAAGTAGACCCTTTACAGATTCGATTGATGTATTGCTCTTATCTGTACGATCAAAACTAAAAGTGTAATTTAAGTTCTTTTCGGAGTTATCAGGAGAAAATGCCTCAACACACGTATACCTGGGCATCGACTTGGTCTAGGGGGTTTTGGGGGCCTGGAGAAGTTGACATCCCCTGACTTTTGTGCTTTTTTTCAGTTGCTTATAAATAGATACATGGCTAAAGTCTAATAACACTGTAATCAGTACAAACTGGGCTACAATAATACGTAAATAGCATGTATGTACATGATTGTGTTTTTGAGAAAACAACGTTTATGCGTGGTTAGTAAAAACTAAAATTTTGAAGTCACTGAAGTAAGGTCAAAAAACACATACAAAACATTTGTTCACAGGCCTGTCAAACCTGGAGCTTGTAGCCTAGAATTTTTGCTTCAAAATGATGTGAGAATCATCTTGTTTACTCACTCACTTGTTTACTCACTCACAGAAAACAATAGATTGATTTAAATTTTCTAAGACACTTTTTGTTTCAAAAGGGCATATGCGAGTAGGCGTCAACTATCATGAATATTTGTGTGATTCACACCTGAGAAGACAAAGATCCACATAATGAGCTGCATAATGAGCCTTTCAGTCAGGTATGTGACTGAGAGGGAAGAGTTACAAGAAAGAATGTGAGGACAAAATAAATGCATATATTTTTAGGTTTGTAGTTTATTTAGAATATATTTAATTATCCCTCAAAATAACTTAAGATTCACTTGCGAGTGCAGTTAAACAGTTTATTAGGAACAATCAAAGCTGACTTTCAAAGCTGAATTTTTAGCATCATTACTCCAGTCACACAATCCTTCAGAGATCATTCTAATATTATGATTTGTTACTCAAAAAAACATTTATTATTATTATTAATTTTGAAAAGAGATGACTTTTTTTATTAATTGATTGAAACAGCAACGTTTGTAACCTGATTATTGTATTTATCATCACTTGTGTGCTAAATAAGTTATATATAACTAAGTTATTTTATAAGTTAACTTATAAAATAAGTTATATATACTGACTCCCCGCTTTTAAATGGTATAGTGTATATTGTTACACTTGGAGTAAGACTGGGGTAATGATGCTGAAAATTTAGCTTTGATCACAGGAATAAATTATATTTTAAAATATATTCAAATAGAAACCAGTTATTTTAAGGACTGTAAAAATATGAACTAATGAAGCAGAGCAGGATTTACAAGCTTGTTTTGACCTCTCTGATTGGAGTGTTTTTGAAGCTGCTGCCACCGATCTGGATGAGCTCACAGAGACTGTAACATCATATATCAGTTTCTGTGAAGACATTTGCATTCCTACCAGGACTCATCTAACTTACAACAATGACAAACCGTGGTTCACTGCAAAACTCAGACAGCTCCGTCAGGCCAAAGAAGATGCTAACAGGAATGGGGACATGTGTATTGTATAAACAGGCCAAATACACACTGGAGAAGGAGATCAAAGTGGCAAAGAGTAATTATTCTGAAAAAAATGACACAGTTCACTTCCATCGACTTCCAGCATCAGTGTGGAAAAGTCTGAAGGAGATCACCAACTACAAGACACCATCCCCCAGCACTGTGGAGAATCAACAGCTGGCACATGATCTGAATGAGTTCTACTGCAGGTTAAAAAAAAACACCCAACACCCACCCTGAACACCTCTCCACACAACTGTTCACACCATTTACACCTTATGCAACCCCCCTTTCCCCCATACCTGCAATTCAGATCAGCGAAGATGAGGTGTGCCAGGTCTTCCGGAAGCAGAAAAAGAAAAAGCACCAGGCCCAGATTGTGTTAAACCAGACTGTCCCCATCTTCACACAGATCTTCAACAGATCACTGGAGCTGTGTGAAGTTACTTCATGCTTCAAACCCTCCACCATCATCCCCATCCCAAAGAAATTCAAAATTACAGGACTAAATAACTACAGGCCTGTGGCTCTAACGTCTGTGGCCATGAAGTCATTTGAAAAACTGGTGCTGGCCCACCTGAAGGACATTACTGGACCCTTACTGGATCCTCTTCAGTTTGCCTACAGAGCAAACAGGTCTGTGGATGATGCAGTCAACATTGGACAGCATTATGTTCTGCAACATCTAGACAGACCAGGGACTTATGTGAGGATCCTGTTTTTGGACTTCAGCTCGGCCTTTAGCACTATCATTCCAAACCTCCTCCTGCCCAAACTAACTCAGCTCTCCATGCCCACCTCCATCTGTCAGTGGATCAACAGCTTCCTGACAGACAGACAGCAGCTAGTGAGGCTGGGAAAATACACATCCACCACCCGTATGATCAGCACTGGAGCTCCTCAGGGCTGCGTTCTCTCCCCACTGCTCTTCTCCATGTACTCCAACGACTGCACATCTAAAGACCCCTCTGTCAAGCTCCTGAAATTTGCAGACGACACCACACTCATCTGCCTCATCCAGGACGGTGACGAGTCTGCTCACAGACAGGAGGTTAAAGAGCTGTCTGTCTGGTGCAGTCTCAACAACCTGGAGCTAAACACGCTCAAAACAGTGGAGATGATAGTGGACTTAAACCCCCCATCTCCCCCCACTCACCATCATGGACAGCACTGTGACTGCAGTGGAGACATTCAGGTTCCTGGGTACAACAATCACTCAGGACCTAAAGTGGGACATTCACATTGACTCCATTGTGGAAAAAGCCCAGCAAAGGTTGTATTTCCTTCGCCAGCTGAGGAAGTTCAACCTGCCACAGGAGCTGCTGACACAGTTCTACTCCGCCATCATTGAATCCATCCTCTGCACTTCTATAATCTGACCTCAGAAAACTACAGAGAGTAGTCTGGACTGCTGAGCGAATCATTGAAAGTGAAAGTCGTGACATTTGTCAAGTATGGTAACCCATACTCTGAATTGGTGCTCTGCATTTAACCCATTCAAGTGCACATACAGCAGTGAGAAGTGAACACACAGTGAACAGACACCCGGACCAGTGGGCAGCTATATCCAGTGCCCGGGGAGCAACTGGGGGTTCAGTACCTTGCTCAAGGGCACTTCAGCCATGGGTATTGAGGGTGGAAGAGAGCACTGTTCATTCACTCCCCACCCACCTACAACTCCTGCCAGCACTGAGACTCGAACCTGTGACCTTCTGGTTACAAGTCCAATTCTCTAACCATTAGGCCACAGCTGCCCCCATTGGTACAACCTTCCCTTCTATTTAAGAACTGTACTCCAGTACCAGAGTGAGCAAAAGGGCTGGCAAAATCACTCTGGACCCCTCACATCCAGCACACTCCATCTTTGAACTGTTGCCATCTGGTTGACACTACAGAGCTCTGAGCACCAGAATGACCAGACACAGGAACAGTTTCTTCCCCAAGGCAATCCATCTCATTGAAATACCTGTGGAACACACAACACTATTTATACACTCATACACTTATTTATCTAACACACATACCTAGTCTACACTTAAAATCTGCACATAATATTCCTGTACATACAAAAGTGTATTGTAATATATCTGCACATACAATTGTCAATTTGTAAATTGTTATTCCTTACTCACTTGTTAGATTTTATTTTATTTTTTATTCTTTTATTATTTATATAGTTTTTGTTCTGTCGCTGTCATTCTGTTGCACTTCGGAAGCTTCTGTCATGAAAACAAATTCCTCGTATGTGTAAACATACAGTACCTGTCAATAAAGCTGGCACAGCCAAAAATCGTGCAGTGTGTCTTGGGCTTTACACAGCACAGTGGCACTATTAATATCATTACTCTGAGTTTAGGATGATTGACTCTGATTCTTCTGTTACATTATAATTTTACTTAAAGACAGTCAAGAACTGATTTCCACTTAAAACTCAAGATCAACAATTGAAGTTGTATTTTAAAACAAAATCCGTAAGTAATCCACATGACACAGTCCATCAATCAACCAGTCCTGTGAAGCAAAAACCTGCGTGTTTGTAAGAAACAAATTATTCAAGGCGTTGTAACTTCGAGTCCATAATGTTGCTTCCTTCAGTAAAAAAGTGGCCTCATCTGAATCAGGACAGAATTATGCACAGATCAATCACTCTTTACAAGCAAGTGTTATTATGAATTATGGATATTTTGGCCAGAAGCAACAGTTTAAAGTTTAAAAACATCTTGATGGATTCAAACACACTGCTTTTCCCTTCATAAGACAGTAATTGATATGAATTACTTGTGGATTACTGTGATGTTTTTATCAGCTGTTTGGGCTTGCATTCTGATGCCACCCATTCAGTGCAGTTGATCCATTGTTGATGTGAAGTTAATTTTTTTTTCCAAATTTGTTCCAATAATAAACTAAAAACACTTAAAGAGTCATAATTAATGAATAATCCCTATTACTTGTGTGAACTTTTGTGCTTTTTAATCTATGTTAACTGTCTATCATTAAAAAACTGTCAAAGTTTAATTGTAAAATTGTAAATGAGTGTAGATGAAAACTTCAGATCCATATCAAACCTATTACTGGCTAGTGACACTCTAGCTCCTGGCAATCGACTGTCCTGCAAAGTTCAGCTCCAATGCTAATCAAACACATCTGAAGCAACTAATTAAGGTCTTCAGGATCACTTAAAAATTAAAGGCAGGTTTGTTTGATTAGGGTTGGAGCTAAACTTTGCAGGACAGTCGATCGCCAGGAACAAGGTTGGGCACCCCTGCTCTAGCACGTTCTCATTTGCTACTACATAAACTCTACAAGCCCAGAGGTAATCTATTAAGCTGAAAGGGGAGGAGCTACCTAAATTCAAAGCTGTACTTAATGGCAAAGACAAGCACTGATAGGTAGTGTGTTATTGGTTGTCAGGATGGGCCTTTTGCAAGGTGTGTTAGTGTTGGTTGTGCTTGTAGTATTTGACCTGAAGAATGCATGGGGAAGTTTGAAACACAGTCAAAGTCCAAGCAGCATGAAGCCACAGTCAGATCCAGCTTCCAGAGGTCCTGCTCTTTCTTCTCAAGGGTTTTTGAACCCTTTGCAAAAGACTTCTCATTTTCAGAGTCTGGACTCAAGAGGATTTGCGCAAGAGCCTCTTGGTTCTCAAGAAAAGCAACTGTTGCAGGGTTCAGTCAAGCCTCTGGACTGGAGGTTTCCCATTGTTCCAGAGGTGCCAAGGGAGTTGGCGGTGAACTTCCAGTTGAGGCAACCTGTGACTCCCAGTAGTGTGGCTGTTCAGTGCAGTGAGAACCAGGTTCTTGTGGAGGTTAAGAAGGATTTGTTTAGCAATGGTCAACTGATCCAGCCATCTGGTTTGTCTATGGGAGGCTGTCCTGTTGTTGGTGAGGACTCTGTCTCTGGGGTGCTCATCTTTGAATATGAACTACAGGACTGCAATAGTGTGCTGATGGTAAGAACTTTTACTGGGTAATTTGTACACCAAAAAATGTATTACTTGAGTGTTTAACACTTTAACAGGACCTTTCAATTCCTTATAGTGCGAACTTTAAAAACTGCTCACTGAAAGCTTCTTTGGGAATCAAATAATCTGAACTTTTAAGAGTATAGTTGAGAACAACTTCAGGTAACAACTTCAGTCTGTTACAGATGACTGAGAATGAGCTTGTCTACACCTTTGCTCTTACCTACACTCCTGTGGCATTTGCTGGCACTCCAATTACCCGTGCTGAGGGTGCAGTTGTTGGTGTTCAATGCCACTATCAAAGGTAAGTGATCAGATGTGACTTTCAGCACTTTCTTGTGGTGTTGCAACTGGAAGGTAGTTTATCTGGTATCTCCTTTACCTGCAGATACTGTAATGTGAGCAGTAATGCCTTGAGGCCAGCTTGGATTACTTATGCCTCAACAAAGTTTGGCGAGGACATCTTGTTGTTCACCCTGAAGCTCATGATGGGTTTGTGCAGTTTCTTTACATCTTAAGCCTTGTGAATGAGGCTGTGCCTAAACTGTTCTTTCCTCTTGCAGATGACTGGTCCTATCAGAGGCCTTCAAACGTGTACTTCCTGGGTGACATTATTAATATTGAGGCATCTGTGAATGGGTACGAACACGTCCCGTTGCGTGTGTTTGTGGACGGCTGTGTGGCCACCCAAGTACCTGATGTGAATGCTCTTCCGAGATACTCCTTCATTGAGAATCATGGGTAAAGTCTTGATTCTATAGTTGACTTATTCTTGAACGTGCTCTGACCACTTTGTCACTGAATTGGCATGAGTCAAATGTGAAGTGACTAGAGGTTCAGAGTCACTGTCCTTGCCTCCCAATGTTCACACTACCCTTCCTTAATGGTATGAGGTTTTAAATAAGTGTCCTAAAGCTTAGTGTGTTGGTGACTGATTTCACCAAGTACATGTTCCTGGATTATCTTTTGTTAATTGTAATGTTGTTCCAGGATCAACAATCAGAATTGAGGGATAACTTCAGGAAGTGTTTTAAGCTTATGATCTGGGTTGGGTGCTTCTACACCCTTGTTAATCCGCTATATTTCACACTGAATTAGGGTAAGGTCTAGTGACTTAAAGCTGACTCTACTGGGGTTTTTTTTTTTTTTTTTTTTTTTCTCCTCCAGGTGCCTTGTGGATGCCAAGGCTACAGCTTCAAGCTCCCGCTTCATGCCTCGAACCCAGGAAGACAAGATCCGGTTCCAGCTGGAGACCTTCAGGTTTCAGGGAGGAGACAGTCCTTCTGTATGTGCTATGTTGAATGAATTTGACTTCTCTTCCCATCTGCTTTGGTTTTGTGACCTCTCACCTGTGGTGTCTCTTGCAGATCTACATAACATGTACTGTGAAGGCCACCCTTGCTTCTGCACCCAGTGATGCTCTCCACAAATCCTGTTCCTTTGCCAACGGGTATGTTCATGCTGCTTAAGAACACGGTGAAGGTGCGGTGTCTGATTTTTTTTCTTGTTGCAGGTGGCTTGCTGCTGATGGGAACCACCAGGCTTGTGGTTGCTGTGACTCAACATGTGGTCCTGATGGTGGAAATGCTGCTCCTATTGGGGGTAGGTAGCTACTTTTAAGGTTGCTTTTGACACTTCATGTGCTCTACTCAACTTGGGTGTCTGCTTTTTCTAGGTGTTCAATGGGAAGGCAATGCCTCACTCGGTCCTGTAATGGTTCAAGAACGACAGAAGACTTTAGCTGGTTTTCAATAAATGGGGAAACCCTGTTCTTGCTTCTGGTTGTGTAGTTTTAACTAATTTTGAATGTGCTGTAGCTGTGGGGAAACTGGTAGTCATGCTATACTGGTTTTTCTTTCTAGAAGGAAAAGCTCCCTTTTTCTCAGTAGGGAAGTTAACTTAACCTTTAAAGAGACCTGTGAACTTGGTTTAACAATACAGTGGAGTCTGTTGCCCTTGATGCTATAAATTGTTCTGCCAATTGGAGTCTGTGCCCTAAGTTCCACTTGAACACCCACTTCCCTGAAGCACTGCAGAGATTTTGTATGCATCTTATGTTGTGAACTTACTGCTTTCTATATTGGTTAAATTCAAATGAGGTTTTTCTCCTTGCATCACCAAATAAAATTTCAGTTTTAAATTAGTTTCCCAATGTTCCTTGATAGTCTTCTGGACCAGGGTGGGGACCTGCTGGTAAATACATGGTTTGTAGTTGGGTATGTTAGAACACTCTCTGTTTTTGACTTATCAATTCCACATTTCCCAGTTTTGGTTTTTTTTTTTTTTTTTTTTTTTTTTTTTCTCCAATTGGTTTTTAGGTTTTATGCACTAATTCAGGAAAGTGGCATGCATCTTAAGTTCAGTTAAAAAAAAAAAATCTAAAATATTGTCTCAGAAAAAATGAGTAATTAGTTACTTACAAAAATGTTAATGATTACATTTGAATATTTACTCACAAATTTAATTGAGTTTTTTCCTAAATTGCACTGACTACTCTGAGAAATACGGCCCTATAATTTCCACGATGCGGAAAACACAGATTGGTTCGTAGAATCCAGTCATAAAACTGAATTCCTGTAGCCTAACGCGGACGGAATATGCCACATCTTGGACGAATAAATCAAAAGTAGGTCAGTACACTTGAATCAAAACGTGATATGGACTAGTGCCTGTGAATATTAACATGACTCATGTTCAGTATTAGGATTTATCTATGAAGATATTGTAGTGATGTACTAATTTTGACATGTAGGTGATTTAGAAAGTATAGTTTTGTTAAATCTTGAGTATTAAAGTCATGAGAGAGATAGATATCAGGGCAAAATAAAGAGACTGGAAAGAAAAATGTAAGTGAAGGTGCAGTTCAGGAGAGAACTTTTAATTATTGTACATGTCCCCAACCTAAAGATTGAAACATTTTTATGTCCGGTCCATACAAAAAATATGGCTGACATTGTTTCAGAATTTTGTTTTCTGAGTTTTGAGATTTCCCGATCTGAATATTTTTTCCCAGTCCACCCCTCGTGGAAATTAATGGCGCAGACATGCATTTTCATTTACTACACATAGGACTCCTGAAGCCTGCTGTGTTTTCAGCCTCAATATATGAGTACATGAACACATAAACATAATCTCTAGAACTGCTCTGAGTCACTTCATGAGCATTTGACTTACTTTGAGAAAACTATCGTCATATCATATAAAAAGATACAGCAATAAATGACTGCCCACTGCTCCATGTGTGTGTTCACAGTGTGTGTGTGTTTTCACTGCTGTGTGTGTGCACTTTGGATGTGTTAAATGCAGAGCACAAATTCTGAGTATGGGTCACCATACTCACATCACTTTCACTGGGTTTTTTTTTTTTCTTCACTTTTTTCAATGTTTCAAAAAGACACCAATGTTTCAGGAGTTCAGTACACAGAATAGGACATGTGCTTATTAGATAACCATATTTGAGTTGATGTATATGCTTTTATTTATTATTATTATTTTTAATTGACATTTTTTCCCCCAAACCATTGTTAGATGCATTGTTTCCTGAAGATGTGCAAAGATTTGGTTTCAAAACAGTATCAGTAAACAATTTCTTATGATTTTAAATATGCATTGATCTTCAGATCGATCTCAAAGTAAAAGGCAGTACTAAAGTCTGATTTTGTGGTGGATGTGTTCAAATTTGATCATCTTAATTCAAGTGATGAAGGATTGTGAAAGTCTAGCAGTGTTGAGCTCTACTGTAAGGTTAACCCTGCATGGTGTAAATGTTTGAAAATGATTAACAGTAGAAAATAAACATTAATTAGAAATTTAGAAAAGTAATCAAAAAGTAATCAAAAGTAATCAGTTACATTAATAAAGTAATTGAAAAAGTTACACTACTATTACGTTTAAATAGGGTAACTTGTAATCTGTAACCTATTACATTTCCAAAGTAACCTTCCCAACACTGGTGGCTGTATGTCATGTCACTTTCACATTTTTTTTTTTTCACTTTCATTTGCATATTCAAAGCCATTAACTTGGGATATTTGTCAGCTTTAGAAGAGGAATCTTGTCTTGGCAGGGTTTTTTGTAATTTCTTTGGGGGTGGGGGGTTGAATGTACAACTCCCCAGGAAAGGTGGTGGGTACTAATGCATTTCTTTAGTTATTGGACTTTAAATTCTTACTCCCAGTTAAAGTTAGGTAACATTCTGTACTACTAGCATCTCCAAATGTATTTTAAGCGCCAATATGCTTTATTTTAGACCAGGGTGGAGACTTGTAGGCACATGCATGAGTTGAATAAGAATGACAAATGAAGCGCACTCCTAGTTTTCAACCTGTAAGCATCAACTTTGGTAAAACCTTTCCAACTTTCAGAGTTCTCCACCTTCATTTGGGTTATTTGTAGGTCTTATGCAGTTTAATATGGATGGAATGCATCTACTTTAAAGTTCAGCTTAATGTTTCGAGTGCCAAACTTGCAGAACCTGTACTGATGTAACTGGTTGTGTCCAGTAGCAGCAGATCAGTTATAGTTCCTGAAAATCATTGATTGAATAACAATGAACCTTAATATATTTAATCGAAGATGACTTTTTAAATTCTGTTGGTGTTATTCATGCAGCATCTCAGGCATTTTGTTTCATGTTTCAGTGTGTCAATATCTGAGTGTTGTTTAGACACCATTTTAATGCTTCACAACATAACTACTTAATTTCCATTAAACAGACACCGGCTCATTAATAAAAGACAGACACAACTCTTTTAAGGGTGTTTTAATTTCATTTTTTGTATGCAAAATTGAGTTGAAACAAGTTTTGTTGTGTAAGTCATGAGGACATAAATGGAATGGAATGCCCAGGCCTCAGGCTTTGAGCTCATTTTTTTCCTTTTTCACATCCTTTTTTCCCATGTTCACCTCCTTGACCGTGTCCGTGTCCATGTCCATGTCCCTGACCTTGTCCTTTCCCTTTCCCTTTGCCTTGGCCCTTTCCATGCTTCTACAAGTAGAAGTAAAATCAGACTTGCGGTCTATCATTGGATATGTTATGCAATACAGTAAGTGCATTATTTTTTATTTTTTCACCATTAGAGATAGTTTTTACCTTTCCACCTTCATCTCCTGAGCTCTGTGAGACAGACAATATGACAATATGATTATCATACAACGGAAGAACTACTAACTGTAACTATTTGTGTAAAATTGTAATTGATGTGTAGAAATGTACAGAGTGTTATACCTCGGAGCCAGAACCAGAATCTCCGCACTCCTGCTAATACACAATATGATCAGTGTATCATTTATTAAAACCAGCCTTTAATGTATTTGTATAATTGATATGCATATGTATATTTAAGCAGAATTATAAATATCTAACCTGTTTTTGTGCTGCAGGAGAAATTTGGAAAACAAATATAAGCATAAATAATTGTTCTGATAGCATTTAATCAAAATAACTGTGAAAGCTTAATAAAAAAAAATAATAAAATGTCTTCTGATGCCACAAACAGAAAGACGTCAGTATATCAGAAATATCACTTACGTGGATCACTCATGTCGAGATTTTCAGATATTCAACACGTCCGTAACACTAAACAATGAAAAAGACCTGTAAGCAAGATTCTCTTTGCATGCATGTTCATGTTATATTTATTTTGATGTTTCATAAGATAAAATCCTTGCGAAAGAATTTTCTAAATGGACAAAGAGTGAATTCAGTAACTGAATCAATCTGTTTTGCTGTTTGTCATCAAATGCTCACATGAACCATGCATTTGACAAGTATCTGTCGCAGCTAATAAATGAGGAATGTCTTACCTCTTGTCTCGTCTTGCTCTCCAGTGTGAAAATGCTGTTTTCTTGCTTGTATTTATACTTTAGATCCGCCCTCAGGTGACACATATACCTGCTCATCCGCACCCAAGGGTGGATAAACAAGTCTGTGGGCTCACATTAAAACATTAGACTAAGAACTGTGAGTTAGCTAAAGAATATTTTAGACATCCACTGTATTTGCTGTATATGTGTGTCTTACTGTAAATGATCAGTATTTGTCTGATTCATGTATTTGATTGGCTGATGCACTGAATACTGAATAAAAACTGTGCAAGTTCCTCTAAAATTAAAAAAGACACAATCCATGAGACGTTTGATCAGTGCATGTTAAAAACTGAGTTTCAACATAAATGTTCTGACTATGCTGTAAAATGATGTAGTTGTTTTTTATTTTTCATGGCGATAGGAATGTTATCATCCCATTGATGCAGTCCGGATGGAGGAACGCCCAAAACATTTTGGCAGGTACACAGAAACAGACAGTTGAAGGAATCATAATTATGGCCTGTGTTTCCACTTCACTTCTCAAACCAGAAAGTCTACAAAAGTCTGTAAGATCTTGCGAGATGTCAACCCAGTTCAGCCAAACAGTCTGTTTTAATGAGAAATTTGAGAAGATGCATGCAAAACATTTTTTTGAGAAGATGCAGGCAAAACATAACTTATATATATAATTTATTTATTTTTTGGGTCACTGAGTGCTTTAAATTGCTCATAAATTTGCCAAATTTGAGTTTGATTTGAGTATCTGAAATACTAAGACAACAAATGTCTGTTATAGTGCAAAAGAGAAATCACAAATAAATGAAATAGTGATTAAATGGAGACTGTTGTGTCTCAAACTGGAAAAACAAAAATAGGCCTTTTGTTTCTATTTGGAAAAGAAAATTAAAAAATTAAGCAAGTTTGAGTACTTGTAAACTGACACTATTTTGAGCTTTGGATGAACATTGAATGGTTTGTTTGTCTAATATTCTTCTAAAACATAAAGCATTGGGTGTTTGCTCTGTTAATCTGGATTAACTGTTAAAGGGTGAATGAAGAGCCACATAAAGGCTTGTACAACCATCATCTCTAAATGGTTTAATAAAGGATGTTAAAAAGCAGGTATTAGCCATGGGAGAAAATATGCTTCATTGTAATGAAAATAATGTCACAATACATGACAGGCTCATTTTCTTTATACAACATGTAATTTCTTCTTCTTTTTTTTGCATGTGATTTTGGGATAAATTATCATGTTCCTGACAGGTTTCAATAGATTCATCTTGTCACAGTTACCCCTGCAAGGTTCTTATTCATACACACATTATTGTGACTGTAATTAGTTATCACATGATGAACAGTGATGTCAGCTTTTGTTTAAAGAGCAGCAGAACTCCATGCCAAGAAGGTGAATGTTCTGTGATTCTTAACGACCAGATAATGAACATTACAGATTTATCATGTTTATCATCACAGAATATTGACACGCAGATCGATGCAAACTGCTATGTGGTTGCTAGGGTGTTCTGGGTGGTTGCTAGGTGGTTGATTAAAGCCCACGCTGCAAAATAGATTTTCTTAGTCAGTATTTTTTTATTTTGTTTCCAGTACAAATATATAAACATGCTTAAATCAAGATGCATTTACTTGACAAGCAAAATTGCTAAAGATATTATATCTTGTATGGTCCTTGTATGGTCTATTTCAGATTTTTGAAGTGTGTATCCATGCACACACCAATGGCTAATGTTGCCTTTCCATTGCACTTTGGTGAAAGATTCAGTGCAGAACTACAGTACAAACACAAAGTGTTAAAAACTACAAACATGGTGGATGTGTGCGGCCGACAGTTAGGTAGAGAGGTTTAGATAAAGGGGTCTGAGCTGCTAGTAATCAACATTTAACCTGATAAAAGTACTGTTCAGCTTTGAAGTGCACATCTAGCCAAGTACAGTTCAAATCCTCAGATGTGTTCTTGCTCCGCCCCTTTTATTGAGGATGCATCAAGAGGTGACTTTGTGCGAACCTGAGGCAGCAAGGTAGCCCAGAATGCATACTAATGCAAATACTACTGTCATTGTGCCATGAATGTAGTTTTACGAGTTTTTCAGGCGAGAATGTAGTTGTTTAAAACTCAAATATGCAGTTTATTTATAAAGATATTTTAAAATTTGCTTCTGCAATTTCGGAGATGTGAGCTGGCTCTGATGTCTCTGTAGTGGTTAAACATGAGATATAATTTGTTTTGGGTACATCTAACAGGCGATCTTTGGTCTCATGAATATATTTTTTTGTTCCAGGTCAAATCGTTTTGGCTGAGCACAAAGTTATGTTTCATAACTTTATATATTTATATAATTTTACAGTACTACAGTGTACTGAATTGTATGCTTTTGTCTTTATTTCCTATCATATAAGCCTCTTATACTTTATTTTTCTAAGTTTAAGGGTGTATTATAAGTTTGGCAAATTGGGACACATCATAAGATTTTCTTTTAAATCGATAAGTTTTGTGTTGCATTGTTATTTTTGCAGATTTTGTTAAATTTCGGTTTTAGTTTGCTTACTTTTCGTTATTTTAGAATTTCAGCTTAAACTAAATGAGTTTTCAAAAAGTGGCAGTAAGTTTTAGTTTTTATATTTTATATTATTTTAATTGCATTTTATTTTATTTTATTTCAGTTAATGTTTATTTTATTTCAAGTAATAAAAAATTTATTTTGAATGTTTTTTAGCCAGAGCTATTGTTTTTTTTTTTTTTTTTTAACTATTTTACAATTGTACTTCCTTAAATCACAACGTAAGCAAGCATATTCTAGTTATGACTAGTGAAAGATGGGTTGGGTTACCAGCATTGATAACAACAAATGTAGAGTCACTCCTTAAACTCCTCACACTCCTCTGATTGGTTGCTCAAGGGGGCTTGTCAAGTCAGCACTACACCTGCTACTATTATAAACTTTAGGTTTATTTTTAAAGATCTTGGCGTTTTCAAAAGACTCGCAGTGCGGCATACTTGCTCTCTCGTTTTTAGACATTCGATGTACACCTATAATACTTGTTTACAATGTTTTATTTTCTGACAGTTCACAGCATAAAAGGATAAAACAATACCCTCTCTCTCTCTCTCTCTCTCTCTCTCTCTCTCTCTCTCTCTCTCTCTCTCTCTCTATATATATATATATATATATATATATATATATATATATATATATGCAGTATATCCCACATTGCTTGTTTTGTGTAACTAAACTAATTTAATAGGTATGGATTCTAAGTGTAAGATAGTACTATGAAGCTATCGAATAAACTACTTTCATGTCCTATAATTTCATCACTGAATTTCGAATAGTTGTGACATACATGTGTGCTTTGCATTTTACCTTTATGAGAAAGCACAAATATATAAAAGTGTTTGATATGCACAAAGATATCTCCGTGCACTGTAATATAAAGCCACAGTGCCATCGGAATCTCTTTTGTAAAAGCCTGCATACACATGCTTGGTGTTTATGAGATGACCGGTCATGCAGCAAAACACTATAGTTCCCCCTCGAGCTACGGGTGTGGTTTACGCTGAATGTTTCAGGTGTGGCCGTACAAACACAGGCCCAATTTGCTGCATATTAATGCAACCCAAAGTCACACACTGACACGCTGAACTAAACCATCTGTACAGAAAACACGTTTAACAGTTTCTTCCCACAGGCAGTATCTCGTTATATATGGAGATTTGCACTTTGGCCTGATTATTTACACTCTTTATTCTGATGCTCCGTTGTTTTATATTCTGTATACAGTATATTGTAAACCCAGTTTGCAAGATGTCTTTCTCGCTTCATCTGGAAAGCATCTGCTGTGTACAAACATCTGATAGACGTCTTTAAGATGCAGAGGTGTTAATGTAATTAATTACTGTACTTAAGTATCTTTTTGGCTACTTTTTAGTTTTACTGAGTTTACTCAACACTCTCTACTTCACTACATTTTTGAATAAGCATCTCTTTACTCCGATACATTTGTAATGAGTGTTGCATTACACATTCCATTTTGCATGGCACCTAGCTTTCTCTGAAGCAAAAGAAGATGGATATCGCAACTACAGGACACTGGAAGTACTGTATCTTGTGCGTTTTGCCCTTACTCATCCAAACTTGTCAGCAAGGATGTGAGCTCCTTAGCAAGTAGCTGTGAATCACAGGTGTTTGATACACCAGATGAGGACATGACTGCAGCCGACAATGAAGCTCTTTCTTGTTTTTGTTACATGTTCTTTGTGCCTCGTCTTGGACTCTTATGTCACTTCCTGTCTCCCGTGTTATTTGTAGTCAGTTTGAAGTCCATTGATTCCCCTTGATTAGTCTGCCCAGGTGTGTCTTATCTTGTTACGCTTGTTAGCCCCCGTGTGTGTGTATATATACACTACTGTTCAAAAAATTTGGGATCAGAACGATTTTTAATGTTTTTTACAGGAGTTTCTTCTGCTCATCAAAGCTGCATTTATTTGATAAAAAATACAGGAAAAAAATGTAATATTGTGAAATATTATTGCGATGTAAAATAATGTTTTTCTATTTTAATATACATTAAAATCTAATTTATTTCTGTGATGCGCAGCTGAATTTTCAGCATCATTACTTCCAGTGTCACATGATCTTCAGAAATCATTCTAATATGCTGATTTATTATCAGAGCTGCAAAACTGTTTTTGCTGCTTAATTTTTTTTTTTTTTTTGGAGCCCGTGAGACTTTTTTCAGGATTCTTTGATGAATAAAAAGTTAAAAAGAAGAGCATTTATTTAAAATAGAAATCGTTTCTTACAATATACACTACTGTTGAAAATTTTGGGGTCAGTAAATTTTTCTTTCGTTTTTTGAAAGAAATTAAAACTTTTATTCGGCAAGGATGTGTTAAATTGATAAGAAGTGATAGCACAGATTTATATTGTTGGAAAAGATTTCTATTTTGAATAAATGCTGTTCTTTTTATTTGTTTATTCATCAAAGAATCCTGAAAAAAGTATCGCAGTTTACAAAAAAAATATTTGGCAGAACAACTGTTGATACATTGATAATTCTAATAAAAAATCAGCATATTAGAATGATTTCCGAAGGACCATGTGACACTTTTTACTAGAGTAATGGCTGATGGAAATTCAGCATTGCGTCACAGAAATAAATTCTATCTTAAAGGATATTAAAATAAAAAACATTTTTTATACCGTAATAACATTTTGCAAGATTACTGTTTTTTTCTGTATTTTTAATCAAATAAATGCAGCCTCTATGAGCAGTAGAGACTTCTTTAAAAACATTACAAGTCTTACTGATCCCAAACTTTTGAACGGTGTATATATATATATATATATATATATATATATATATATATATATATATATATATAGTGTTTCTTTTGGTTCTTGTAAGTTGTTGAATGAAATGGTTGTTTATTTGCCTGTCATGCTGTTGTTCTTTGTTTCCTTGTACCTTTTTAGAGTATTGTTTGTTCTAGTTTTTCCATTAAATACCTGCACATATATCCTTGCCTCTGCCTGTTTTCCACAACTTCTCCACAACATTACAGTTTTTCAGTGATGGCAAAGTGAAGCTTTCATCACAACTGTATCGGAAAAAGGTTCATTACTCTAAGCTTTTTAAAAGGGTTTATGCTGTAATTTAATTTAATATGTTCCATTACAGCCAGTGGTTTCACATCTGGTTCTACAACTGATTTTTTGTTTTATTATATTTTTATTAAATAATGTTTGTTGTCAAAGTCATTTATTTGTGTCGGTGTACTGGCACTAAAATAAGTAAAATAAATAAAACATAAATTCATAAATTAAATTTATGATCTGTTTATTTTTAACTCTGCCTCAGTCCTTAGACTGATATTTCATGCAGGGCCAAACGTCATATTTGAGCTCAATATATAAATTACAATAAAAAAAAAAACAATGCACATTTTAATGTAATATAATGTAAAGGAAACGGCACTGAGGTTTGTTCATGTTAGTTAATACATTAACTAATGGAACCTTATTGTAAAGTGTTGGGAAAAAAAGTGTTTTTCAAATAAATAACATGGGACAGTATTGAAAATACTTTGTTAAAAAGTGCGTTTGTTAAAAATATTTCTTAAAAAGTTTTTAAGCCAATTATTATTATTTTAATTTGGTTGAAAGTTGTAAAAATTAAGAGCGTTTAACCCACCATCAGATAGTTTATTTACAAAAACACATTGTTATTTAATGAGGTTACGGAAAGCTTTTGTATACGGCTTTTAAAAAGCTAATTTATACGATGATTACAAAATTTGTCTAAAAAAGGTTTTTACTGAATGCAAAAATAGCCTTATAAAACAAATTATTAATTTTAATCTTCCTTTTTGGGTCAATACTGCTAATTAAACAATATTATGCTGAATGTGTTTTTGTGCTGGCACCTCTGCTTGTCTTGGAGAAATAAAGATTACAATAAAACCGCTAGTGGCAGCAAATCCCTGTGTTAATAAATGATTTATTGAATCGTTCGAATCAAACGATTCGTTCAAATCGACTGATTCAATTAGAATCGAAGCAAGTGAATTGACCGTTGAATCACTAGCTCACATGATTCGTTCAAATAAAATAATTCGTAGAATTATTTATGTGCTGATATTCAGAAAAGTACATTGCTTGTGCAATGAATATAAACACATAAAAACTCATAAACGGTTTTTTTTTTCATTCACCTGGATTGCGCGGCAGCTCGGGTCACGTGGTCTTGCGCTTTTTTTTTTTTTTTTTTTTGCTGCTTTATTGATTCAATGCCACAAGAACATGAGGTATTACATGATCAAATTAACATTAGCTGCCAGAGAAAGAGAGCGAGAGAGAGAAAGACAGAAAATTACGTACATTTCAATGATTTCAGAGCATTACCTGTTTTCAGTGCTTTTTTGTTTTCTGTTTGTTTCAAGAGATTTACATATAATTTAAAGTCATTTATAAAATGTGCAAAATTTGGTTTACATTGAGCCCACTTTTTCTTATGTATATGGAATTTTCCTAACAAAATAAACAACTGCATAATATGTTGTTCTTTACAATTCAAATTTTTGTTTTCTGTATAAAAACATTACATCAAATATACAAAATTCTATCATACATTCCATTTTTCTGTTAATATAGAATTCCAAATCTTTCCAAAATAATCTTGAGTAAATACAATAATAAAAAAAAAAAGATGTAAAATAGTTTCTTTTTCTTGACCACAAAATTCACAGGTATATGAAATATTAAGCTTAAATCTTTTCAAAACATGCTTAGCAGGATAAATTCTATGGTCTCGCGCTTTGTGGCGCCAATTCCCGCACAGTGACGTCACGCCAGTCGCTCAGGCCTCAGTTCAGTCTAGTCCTGGAGTCGTGTTTTTACCTGGGCGACAGGTAAGCAGCTCGCGCCACATCCACGAGTACTGGTCTATATGGTTCATTTGATCTCCTTTGATCGTCCTTTCTGTCTTCAAACATGTTGAGCGACTATAGTGTTTGCGAAGCTGCGACAAACGAGCAGCGCAAAGCAGATCCACTGATTTAACGCTATAACAAAACAAACCACGTCACAGATTAAAATATTTTAAAATACAGTGACATTTTTGGAGCAGGTTTAAATGTTTTAATCGTTCGCATGTAAGTAAAACACTCCAAAACCCCGCTGAGGAGATTAATGTTGTAAACTAGCCTTTTTGTGTTTGTTGGTTTTATGCGAGTCTAGCGTTAGTTGATGGATTTCTTAGTTATTAATATGATAAACAAATATGATATTGCAGGTTTAGAATGTTAAACAGAAGTATTGCTGCTTTAACGTGGTATTTTGATATATTCATATTTATACTGATAGACACTGGCACTGTATTTTAAATACAGGTATATTTACAGAATACAAGCTTTTCATGTATGAATATACTGTGTCTGTCTGCTCTAGATCTAGTTCTTTATGATTTTTGCTTGTAAACAAGTTTGATATGCAACAAAAGCAAGTTTTGCCAGTCTATATGTAGCCTAGATTATTATTATTTTTTTTTATTTTATTTTTTTTTAAGTAAGATATTTCGGTTCATCTTGGCTGGAGAAAAAAAAAACAGTAATATTGTAAAATATTATTACTTTTTAAAATACTGGTTTTCTATTTTAATATACTTTAAAATGTAATTTATTTCTGTGATGCGCAGCTGTATTTTCAGCATCATTACTCCAGTCTTCAGTGTCACATGATCTTCAGAAATCATTCTAATATGATGATTTATTATCAATATTGGAAACAGTTTCCAAAAAAAAAAATGTATGTGTATATATATATATATATATATATATATATATATATATATATATATATATATATATATATATAAATTAATTTTTTTTTTTTTTTTTTTTTTTTGGATCCTGTGATACTTTTTTTTCAGGATTCTTTTATGAAACATTTATTTAAAATAGAAATCTTTATTATGACTTTTTTTTATCAATTTAACTCATCCTTGCTGAGTAAAAGCACTAATTTCTATAAAGAATAAATAAATACTGTTCCCACACTTTTGAACGGTGGTGTATATTGAAAAATTATCACAGGATCCAAAAAAAAAAAAAAAGATATTGAGAAGCAAAACTGTTTCCAATATCGATAATAAATCAGCATATTACAATGATTTCTGAAGATCATGTGACACTGAAGACTGGAGTAATGATGCTGAAAATACAGCTGCGCATCACAGAAATAAATTACATTTTAAACTATATTAAAATAGAAACCCATTATTTCAAACTGTAATAATATTTCACAATAATCCATTTTTTTTCTGTAGTTTTGGTCAAACATACACAGCCATGATGAACAGAAGAGGCTTCTTTAAAACACATTACAAATCTCACGGATCCCAAACTTCCGAACAGCAGAACTGTCCATGTTTCTTTCAGGAATCATCATGCAACACCAGGAGCATCACATCATGTTCATGGACTTCTGTGAGGACGGACACTGTCTCCTGGAGGACGACGTCAGTATTTCAGATGCTTTTTGTTTTTCAGATCCATTCAGACTGTAAAGTCATCCTGATTCATGTTTCCAGACCTTTGACTTTTAGTATGATTTGCTTTGTATGATTGCAGTATATATGTATTTAAATATTATATTTAGAGTATTTAACTTAATATTTCAGTAATTCAACAACACATTTGTGTGTACGTGGTTCAATTATATATTTTAATCAGCCTTAATTCAATAATGTGTTTTCATCAGCCCTGTATTATTGGTTTAAAATGACGTAAATATGAATAAGTTATGAAAGTTGTAATTTTTGGGCAAACTATTCCTTTAAAATACACTGGTTAGAGTGAACCTTTTTTTTTTTTTCAGCCAAACCTAAAATATTTATTTGAATTTATTTGTATTTACATTTAAGAGTTTTTAATTTAATATTTAATTTCACGGTTCTCTGATGTCGGTCAATGATATGCAGCGTAACAACTGAATTATTTCATCTTTTTTGTTTTTCAGAAAATATTTAATTTATTTGTTTCTTTATTATTAATTTATATTTTTATTATTTAATTAATCAATTATTAACTTTTCATCAACCCTGTCCTTTGGGTTTGAAACGGCGTGAGGTTTTTAAATTAATATTTCAATAACAGTACATTTGCAAGTTCATAGTAAATGACGAGCCGGTAAACAAAGTATTAAAATTTTTTTTAGAAAGTGTTTAATTTAGAATTTATTATTTATTATTTGTTTATTTATTTAGCATTTTTATGATGTAATGAATTCTTCTTTTTTAGAAAGTGTTTAATTTAGAATTTATTTTTATTTATTCTTTATTTATTTATTTAGCATTTTTATGATTTAATCAATTCTTCTTTTTTTAAAAAGTGTTTAATTTAGAGTAATTTTTTATTTATTCTTTTTTTATTTATTTAGCATTTTAATGATTTAATCAATTCTTCATTTTTAGAAAGTGTTTAACTTAGGATTTGTTTTTTATTTATTCTTTGTTTATTTATTTAGCATTTTTATGATTTAATCAATTGTTCTTTTTTTAGAAAGTGTTTAATTTAGGATTTATTTTTTATTTATTCTTTGTTTATTTATTTATTTAACATGATTTAATCAATTCTTCATTTTTAGAAAGTGTTTAATTTAGAATTTATTTTTTATTTATTCTTTGTTTATTTATTTAGCATTTTTATGATTTAATCAATTCTTTTTTAGAAAGTGTTTAATTTAGAATTTATTTTTATTTATTCTTTATTTAGCATTTTTATGATTTAATCAGTTGTTCTTTTTTAGAAAGTTTAATTGAAATTTTTTTTATTCTTTGTTTATTTATTTATTTAACATGATTTAATCAATTCTTCATTTTTAGAAAGTGTTTAATTTAGGATTAATTTTTTATTTATTCTTTGTTTATTTATTTAGCATTTTAATGATTTAATCAATTCTTCTTTTTTAGAAAGTGTTTAATTTAGAGTATTTTTTATTTATTCTTTGTTTATTTATTTAACATGATTTAATCAATTCTTCATTTTTAGAAAGTGTTTGATTTAGAGTACATTTTTTATTTACTCTGTTTATTTATTTATTTAACATTTTTATGATTTAATCAATTCTTCATTTTTAGAACGTGTTTAATTTAGAATTTATTTTTTATTTATTCTTTATTTATATAGCATTTTTATGATTTAATTATTTTTTTTGTGTATTTTGTTTAAATTAGTTGTATTATTTATTTACTATTTATTAGTTGTATTATTTATTTACTATTTATGATTTTTATAATTTAATTAATCTTTTTAGAAAGATTTTATTTTATTATAATTTATGATTTTCATTTATTTAGCTTTTTTTATGATGTCCTATTAAGCAACAGCGTGAGTGTGAGTACATTTTGGGTGAACTATTCCTTTAAATGGACTATTGAGAGTGTGAAAGGGAGTTTTTCAAAAAGTTCACTGAGCCAAATGCACCCACAGTTGAAGAAACACTCTTGGCTTCAAAATTACATTCTTGAAACATCAGTACTGCAATAATAAAAATCCTGTACTGAGATGGATGTGATTAGAGGAGTTTTCCAGGGGTATGACAGCAGACGTGGGGGGGGGGGGGGTGAGGGGTAATTTTAACTATGAGCGAGAGCTTAAGAGAGAGAGAGGCTGCACCATACGAGCGAGCGGCGGGATCCATTAGCAGGGCTTTTCTTTGCGTTCGGGGATCTTGGCTCGCAGCCCAGCTGGCGTTTTTGTAATCAAGGCATGATCCGGGACTCCATGCGCTTCTTCCCCGAGCAGCGTCGGCTGCCTGCCGTTTGGAAGGATCCCAGATTTCCCTGCTGACATGAACAGAGCTGTGAGTGCCACTGTTTCTCATTCTTCCACTTGCTTTCTCTCCCATTCTTTCGTACACATCTTTGCTCTTCTCTTCTCTGCTCTTTGGATCCCGCTCGTCTGGATGAGGATGGTAGCTGCAACTAAGCTGGCTGCCAGACTCGCGTTTGTCTTACGCCACAGAAGAACGAGGCCTCGGTATAGACACGAGAGCGTCCGTCAGCTGGTAGTCAGAGCCGCTGTGTTGGGCTCTTTGACATGTGATCCGTACGGATGAGTGGGAAGCGGCCGCTGGAATGTTCCCTGTCCTTTTGCAGCACTGATGATTCACGCTGGCTCGTATTGCGCTGGATTTTCCTCTGTGTGTTTGTACGTCTGCGAGGTTTGTTTTGGTCCCCTGACAACCGAAGTCTCTGTGAGTTCTTTGCGCACTTCCCTTCAAAGCGTAATCGCTGAAAATATTCTTTGAAGGAATCGTTCCGCCGAGTTTATTTGATTCGGTGTGATTCTTTATCTTACGTTGAACACAAAAAGAGATTTTGTAGAATGCTTAAAGAAATAGTTCACTTAAAAATGGAAATTTGCTGACAGTTTACTCACCCTCAGGTCATCAGAGATCAGGATGAGTTTGTTTCTTCATCAGGTTTGGAGAAATGTAGCGTTGCATCAGTGTCTCATCAATGGATGCTCTGCAGTGAATGGGTGCCGTCAGAATGAGAGTCCAAACAGCTGATAAAAACATCACAAGCAATCCACACCACTCCAGTCCACATCCAATATGTCACATTTTCAGCAAATAATTACTTATATTTAAAAGATCGGTCACACAAGATGGGGCTTTTATGTCAATTTTTGCATCTTTTCTGTAAAAACATCACCATATACTTCCACATCTTTTGCTTCCATGCTCCACGGAAGAAAGAAAGTCAAATGTGTTTGAAACGGCACGAGCGAGTAAATGATGACTGGTTGTTTATTATGGTCGGCACCCACAATAAAGTGGTTTTTAGCCACATTTGAATTATTAGTCTGCATGTTTTTTTCCCAGACGTCTTGGTCCGGTCACACATAATGTGTCAGTATGTTTCAGTGTGCTTAGTGAAACCGGAATGCTGGGAATCTTAACAAAGTTAAGATGTTTGGTGTCGTCTGAAGCAGGACTTATTCTGCTGATGTGAACCAGTCACATTGCAATGAATGTGAATCTGTTTATATATTATACTGAGGTATGGTTAGAATTTTTCTTGCAACAAAAATGTAGTTTTTCTGTCCTAACAACCTCTGCTTTCATTCTCTATTTCTGATGAATAATGAGTGGGTGTTACTATGTAAATATATGCGGTAATATGTTAATGAGCTCATGGTTGTGATGTCATAACCATTGAAATCAATTCGAGGAGATGTTTTTGCAGTTTGGTATCAGTTACTTTCCATATTGTTTTGCAGGCTTGTAGCTGGTGGTCTGTTGTGTGCTGTCACTTTAAATGCATGCAAACACTCGGCCGCTGCATGTGTTTCAGTGTTGAGTCTTTGTATTTCACATGAAGTGACCGCAGGGAACAGCAGCTTTAATTTCCTCCTCAGCTTCGGACAGAAGAGGTCGAATGTCAGTCTGAGAGGTGGATTTTAGCTAATAGTGATTATTAGAAGGCAGGTTTTAGCTCCCAAGTGAAAGCTGCGGTTTTAAACGACTCCCTAATCTCAGAACATGACAAAAACTTTTTGTATCACGTATCTTGATGATTGTCATTGTTTTATTGCCCAGCCCTGGTTTGCAAGGATAAAAGCATCCTTCGACCTCGAGGAATCTCTGCTTTGAGCTGAGCGCTGACTCTGTTCTCTCTCAGATCTCTGCAAGCCTCTTCAGATCCAAATTTACTCCGTGTGGGAGTCACACTGGCCTGGAGTCAGTCATTTTATTTTCTCAAAAAAAAAAAACATCCACAGATTCTGAGAGATCTTGATGTTTAGTTCGAGGCCTGCTTTCACTGACGTACAGTGAATAGGATGCTGTGCTAAACGCTTCTCTTCAGCTGTGCGGGGAAGTGTTCGTTCCCTCGGCGCGTCCAGCACAAGCTCTTTTGCAAACTCTGCAGCCATTTAAAGAAACTGCAGCAGTTCGGCGTGCTGAGAATGTGCTGCTGCGTCAAACACGTTACAGCCTTCATGCAGGACGAGCTTCAGAAGTAAAGCAGTTCTGTCATCAGCAGAATGGCCTAAATATGAGCCTAATGCATTTAAACATGATTATGTTATTAGAAATCCATTCATTTGTAAATTTAGGCCCCTCTGAAATCTGCTTTATTTTTTTCACAAATGCCCTGTTGTTATTATTATTATTATTATTTACTTATTTATTTTATTTAATTTTATTTTTTCAGGTTTAAGTTTTCCTGGTTTCCTTTTTTTTTTTTTTTTAGTTTTTAGTTTTTTTTTTAGTTTTCCTGGTTTTGTGGTTATTTATTTATTTATTTTCTGGCTTCCATTTTCTTCTGTTTACATTTTTCTGGATTCCAGTTTATTATTATTAATAATAATAATAATAATAATTATTATTATTATTATTATTATTATTATTATTATTTTTATTAATATTTATTATTATTATTAATAATAATAATTATTATTATTTATTTAATTATTATTATTATTATTATTATTATTATTATTATCCTGCCATTTTGTTGACATTTATGTAAAAGCATCCTTATTTCAATAGATTTGCTTTATGTAAAAAAAAAAAAAAAAAAGTCTTCCTTTTTTTTCCCCCCAGTTTTAATTTTGCTAAATTCAAGGGTTTTTTTTTTCTTTCTCTTTTTCTTTTTTTTCTGGATTCTATTTTATTTTCTGGATTCCCTTTCAGTTTATTTTTGATTTTTCAGATTTTTTTTTATTTATTTTTTTTTTTTCTGAGTTTAGTTCCTGTTTCATTCTCTATTTTATTCTGGATTCTTTTTTGTAATGGTTAAATTAAATTTTTGTAATCAAAAAGCCTGTCTAATTTTCATCCATAAATATTAGTAAAGTAATTTTAGAGTTGTTATTGAATCGTAATCAGTATTATTATATCTTATACTCAAGATCCTGGGGTTATTGAATGTGTTTTGAGTAGCACCCTTAGAAATTGTGGTCACATGTGAACGTCAGACGTCTTGAAACAGCTGATAGCATGAACAGTTTTAATGCGCTGAGCTCATGTTGCGGTTCGTAGCAGCTGATGCTAATAATGGCACGTCCATGCATGCGATGTTAAAGGAACATATAAAAGTCAATTGACTGCTCATATGCCATTGTATTTGCGTTTCATTCCTGAACTATATCTTCTGGGTCTCCGGTATTTTATAGACATTTATGTAACATAAATGCAGCTTTATTTTGTTAGATTTGCTTTATGTAATTCTCTTTTTTTTTTGCTCCAAACTGTTCAAACGTCTCCTCCACAAGTGGACAAGGGAAATGTGAAAGGCCATTACACTGCTGTTAGTGTAGAAAGGGTTTAATTTCGTGCGAGACGCCGTAAATAACAGAAAGCCTGCCGGATGGCATTATCAATGTGATTGTTTGCCATTGTGTTTGTGTATGTGATGTTGACATGTTCATAAACTGTTCAGAGTCCCACAGAGATGATGATGATGATGAAGAAGGAACACAAGGACGCGGAGCTGGATAAAAAGATCGAGGCCTTACGGAAGAAAAACGAAGCACTTATGAAACGCTACCAGGTGAAAACATTTAAAATCTGTCAAAAAACACACGTGATTAATTCAAATTTGCAAACTTAACATTTAAAGTCACGGAAACTTATTCAGAAATCATTTTATGAATTTATTGTGAAATAAATTTAATGGTAAGAGGTCAGCGATTGCATAAAAAAGCACTTTGTGTGTTTGGGCCTTGCTGAGTTTTACGATGTTCTGCAGGAAGTGGAGGAGGATAAAAAGCGGGCGGAACAGGAAGGGATGCTGCTCCACAGCAGGAAGGGAAAAGCTGATGATCTGACCATCACCATCAACAAATCCTCCAACGTGAGCTGCTTTATTCCTTCACAGACACACAATCACCAGAGACTCGAGCGCTGACCATATAAAGCCTGTAGCTTTGATTGTGTTGCTTCGGGCAGCATTGAACTCACAGTGAGCTGAGGCTTTATTTTTAGTCACTGCTTGTTTGCTTGATAAATTCAGATGTGGTTTAGTTACTTCATTTTTACCCTTACAGTGTAGTACTTTTATTGAATGCAACTACATTTACACTTGGCGTTTATTTTGTCTAAAGTGATTAAAGGGGACTTTTTGTTGGTACAGGAATTTATTTATGCAACACTGACATGTTATTGAACTGAACTGAATCAACATTAAACTGAATTGAGCTGAAAATAAAAGACACTATTGTCTGTTGTAGAGCTGCTTTACAGCGGAAATTAAATTTTGTTCATAACTGGTGAATTTTAAAACAGTAGCGCTGTTATTTTCCTGATTATTGCTGCTTTGAAACAATCTGTCGTATAAAGTGAGCATTTGAAATAAAGTTGACTCGACATCTGAAACCTCAAAATATATTAAAATAATTTAAAATAAGACAAAACAACTAGAAAAATGGTCATAGATATTTAAATTAATTCACTTATTCAGCAACTGTTTTTTATTTATTCATTATATATATACATATAATATTATTATTATTATTATTATTATTATTATTATTATTATTGTAGACAAAACAACTAGAAAAATGGTCAAGATATTTAAATTAATTCACTTATTCAGCAACTGTTTTTTATTTATTCATTTTATATATATATATATATATATATATATATATATATATATATATATATATATATATATATATATATATATATATTTTTTTTTTTATTATTATTATTATTGTTTTATTTTATTTATTTTTTTATTTTTTTATTTTTTGAAAGACCAGGATTCCCACCATCTTGGAAAACCTACATATTTTAATTAAAAATTGTTTTAAATATCATTAATCCTTATCCAGTAAATCACAAACAAATGCAAATGTCAGCAGATTTATAACCGTTAACCAAAACTAGTCTAGAACCTTGAAAAACTCTTAGTTTAAATAAAATAAACTGAAATGATTTAATATATAAAACAAAAAATTGTAACCTTTTTATTTCGATAAAATATTTTGAACTACTAAAAAAACACAAACCTAATAAAATGACAAAAACGCACAATTAAAAAACTAAAACTTGATCTAAAATTTTTTTTAAAAGCTTTAAAATAATAATAAAGATTATAATAGTATATTAAAGATACTAAACGGGGACCTTGGAGTCAGAAAGGCTGAAAGCCGCTGAACTCGTGCTGTCCTGAACTAGAACCTGAAGTAATCTAAATCTGCAGAACATCACTGATAGCTGTACATGTGAATAATAGTAGAGATTTTCAGTGTTATATATCATTGTGTGTTGTGTTCAGGATCAGCGTGTGGTGACCAAGCGCTCGGGGCCCGGAGGACTGAGGGACGGAGAGCAGGAGAAGGATCCGGGATCGAGCGTCTTCAGCATCGGGAGAGGAAAGAGACGGCAGCTGCTCGTCACAACATCAGGAAACGTCAAGGTGAGACTGAATCAAGCTTCCTCTCGTCCTCTGACTTAAAAGTTGAGTGAACAAAAGTTATTAGACTCCATTCAGACATTCTGTAGATAATGAATCTTAGATGTGTGCTTTTGTTATTTAATCAACTGCTCTTTTGGGAAAGCCTTATTTTCTCTCTGATGACTTTGATTACTTTTAATAATCTCATGCAGTCAATTAATCTAAATAAAAACCTAAATAGCGACATTTTTCCCAAACTCGTAATGAGAAGCGCTTATAAACTAGCTCAACACAAGAGAAGCTTTAAAGGCTCTTTGTGCTTTTCTGCTAAAATAAAAGCTTGATGATATGTGACCCTGGAGCACAAAACTAGTCATAAGGGTACATTTTTCGAAATTTAGATTTATACATCATCTGAATGAATAATCTTTCCATTGATGTATGGTTTGTTAGGAGGACAATATTTGTCTGAGATACAACTATTTGAAAATCTGGAATCTGAGGGTGCAAAAAAATCTAAATATTGAGAAAATCATCTTTAAAGTTGTTCAAATGAAGTTCTTAGCAATGCATATCACTAATCAAAAATTAAGTTTTGATATATTTACAGTAGGAAGTTTACAAAATATCTTCATGGAACATCTCTTATGTATCTTTGGCTATTGCTACAAATATACCCCAGAGACTAAACACTGCTTTTTTTGCTGCAGGGTCACATTTAGCATTAAAAAAAATAATAATAATAATTAATTTAACCATAAATATGAATATTGTCATTTTACAGTACATCATTTTTCATAAGTGGTGTTTTTATAGTGAAATCAGCATTATTTTAGCATCAGGGACACTTTTTCAGTTTTTATTAATATTTTTAATTAGTTTTCATTTTTGTTATTTTTATTATTATTATTTTTTTGTTTTAATTGTAGTTAGTTTTAATAATTTTGTTGTGTTTTTGTCATTTTTATTAGTTTTTGTTTTAATAAAAATCTGTCTTTATAGTTATTTTGGAAAATAATATTGGAAAACTATGGAACATTTTAATTTGGAAAAATAAAATATTTAAATATTTAATTTTATTTCTGGTTAAAGTTTATTTTTATCAACAAAAACAAAATCCTTACTTAAAAAAAACCCAAATACAACTAAAATAAAATATTAAACTTATTAAATATTTTACAAAATATAATATACGTTTTAATTATTTTAACTAGTTGCCCATTTTCATTTAGTTTGACTTGATTTACAATATATATATATATATATATATATATATATATATATATATATATATATATATATATATAGACAAAATATACAGTATAATGTGAACAAATACAAAAGTAATTATTTTTTATTTTAATATTTTTATTTAGTAATAATAATAATAATCATCATAATCGTAAAAAATAATAATAACAGTTATTATTGTTATAGGTAAACTGGTAACAATTTAAACTTAAAGAGCTGTTCTGTAAGCGCTTGTCAGAAGAAACAGTCGAGCGACAGAGAAGGACAGCAGTTTGTAAGTGTTTTTGCCTCGTTTTGTCATTAGACTACTGCGTGATCATCGTTGCTAGGGAAACTTTGCTCTAATTACTGTGTGTCTTACCCTGGTAAATACGTGTGAATTGTGGCATTTGGTTTTGCGTTTGCCTATCGCGGGACTGGACAGTTTCGGTCTGCTAAATAGGGAGGCGTGACAAGCTGACTTCAATCACAGGTAATCAGGCAAATATATAAGTGGTAGGTGTCACCGCGGCAGCGGTCGCGGCAGCCTTCGTGTGAAGCCTCCTCGTGTGAAGACCGACGAGTGTAAAGACCATCGACTCTACCTGCGCGACTCCACCAAGCAAGGACACCGACAGGGCACTTGAGTATTGCTTTTCTCCCCTTCAATTTCTGCACAGCTTGTCCTCACATACTTATTTTGCTCACTTGTAGTCACTATGTGCTTTCAGATCTCTACTATCACTACTAACACTCGGAGAGCACGCTATGTACGTCGAAGGAAGGCCTGCCTGACAAATCTAAGGCCTGTCCCCCTGACCTCTACTCCAACGCTCTCTATTCCACTTGGTCTCTGGAACTGCCAGTCCGCTGTTAACAAAGCAGACTTCATTTCTTCTATTGCTACTCATTCTGGTCTCAGCCTCATGGCACTGACTGAGACCTGGATCAAACCTGAGGACACTGCCACTCCCGCAGCCCTCTCCTCTCATTTCACTTGTTCTCACACCCCTCGTACGACTGGGAGGGGTGGAGGTACTGGTCTCCTTATATCGAAAGATTGGAAATTTGATCTTCAACCACCACCTACAGGTAACGTTTCATTTGAATCACATGCTGTTACTGTAACCCACCCTTTTAAAATCCACTTTGTGGTCATTTATCGTCCCCCAGGTCAATTGGGAAACTTCTTGGAGGAGTTGGACGTGCTGCTATCAAACTATCCTGAAGATGGTACTCCTCTGGTACTGCTTGGCGACTTCAACATCCACCTAGATAAACCCCAGACTGCTGACTTCAACACTCTGCTCGCCTCATTTGATCTCAAGCGAGTCTCTACTACAGCGACTCACAAATCAGGCAACCAACTGGACCTCATCTACACGCGCTGTTGCTCAGTGGACAACACTTTAGTTACTCCACTGCACACCTCAGACCACTTCCTCATTACTGCTAATCTAGCACTTACACCTGAAGCGGCACACGCTCCAACGCGGGTCACCTTTCGACGGAACCTACGCTCACTCTCTCCATCTCGCCTATCCTCTGTGGTTGCATCCTCACTTCCTTCACTCTCGCACTTTTCAGCTCTGGACACGAACAGTGCTACGGACACTTTTTGTTCCACTCTGACCTCTTGCTTGGACAACTTTTGCCCACTGTCGTCTAGACCAGCACGCACCACCCCATCTGCCCCCTGGCTGTCCGATGTACTCCGTGAACATCGCTCTAAACTCAGGGCTGCAGAGAGGAAATGGGTTAAATCAAGAAACTCTACCGACCTCAGTGTGTATCAGTCTCTCCTCTCTTCCTTCTCTGCAAACGTCTTCACTGCTAAAGCATCATATTACCACGACAAGATTAACAACTGTTGTGACGCTCGGACACTCTTCAAAACCTTCTCTTCTCTTCTTAATCCGCCTCCACCTCCACCTCAATCGACTCTTACAGCTGATGACTTTGCAGTTTTCTTCACAAATAAGACAAGAACCATCAGTGACCAATTCTCCACACCGCAGACTGAGGATAACTTCACAACGACTAATGCTCACTCGTTCTCCTCCTTCTCTCCACTCTCAGAGACGGACGTTTCCAAACTTATCCTGTCCAGTCATCCTACTACTTGCCCACTGGATCCGATCCCCACTCACCTCCTTCAAGCGATTTCTTCTTCAGTCATACCTTCACTTACTCACATTATCAACTCCTCTCTTCACTCTGGAACATTTCCCTCAGCATTTAAGCAGGCTCGGGTAAGCCCACTGCTGAAGAAACCATCTCTAAATCCAGCACTTCTAGAAAACTACAGACCGGTATCCCTTCTTCCATTCATTGCAAAGACACTCGAACGAGCTGTGTTCAACCAGCTCTCTATGTTTCTTGTACAGAACAACCTCCTGGACAGTAACCAATCTGGCTTCAAAAGTGGCCACTCAACTGAGACTGCCCTGCTCTCGGTTACTGAAGCCCTGCGACTGGCAAGAGCAGCTTCAAAATCCTCAGTTCTCATTTTGCTGGACTTGTCTGCTGCTTTTGACACTGTTAATCACCAGATTCTCCTATCCACCCTCAGAAAGATGGGCATCTCTGGAACCGCTCTCCAGTGGCTTAACTCCTACCTTTCTGATAGATCCTTCATGGTGTCTTGGAGGGGTGAAGTTTCTAAGTCACAACAACTTGCTACTGGGGTTCCTCAAGGCTCAGTACTTGGACCACTTCTCTACTCCATCTACATGATGTCATTAGGATCTGTCATTCAGAAGCATGGCTTTTCCTATCACTGCTACGCTGATGACACTCAACTCTACTTCTCATTCCAACCAGATGACCCGACGGTAGTTGCTCGCATTTCAGCCTGTCTGAGTGACATTTCTAGCTGGATGAATGACCATCACCTTCAGCTCAACCTTACTAAGACTGAACTGCTGGTGGTTCCAGCTAACCCATCGTTTCATCACAACTTCTCTATACAGCTGGGTTCGTCAACCGTAACTCCTTCCAGGACAGCCAGAAACCTAGGAGTTGTGATGGATCATCAGTTAAGCTTCACAGACCATATTGCTACAACGACCCGGTCCTGCAGATTTGCCTTATACAACATTAGGAAGATTAGACCCTTCCTGTCAGAGCAAGCCACCCAACTTCTTGTCCAAGCTCTTGTTCTCTCCAGACTGGACTATTGTAATGCTCTTCTGGCGGGCCTTCCTGCATGTACTATCAAGCCTCTACAACTGATCCAGAATGCAGCAGCGAGGGTTGTCTTCAATGAGCCAAAAACAGCTCATGTGACTCCTCTCCTCATCAGGTTACACTGGCTACCAGTAGCCGCTCGCATCAAATTCAAGGTACTGATGCTTGCCTACAAGACGACCACTGGCATGGCGCCAACATACCTAAACTCACTAGTTCAGTCTTATGCGCCCTCCAGAAGTTTGCGCTCTGAAAGTGAACGACGTCTTGTGGTGCCATCCCAAAGAGGTTCAAAATCACTCTCACGGACTTTTTCCTGGACTGCGCCCAGCTGGTGGAATGACCTCCCGATCTCAATTCGAACAGCTGAGTCTTTACTCATTTTTAAAAAACATCTAAAGACTCATCTTTTTTGCCTGCACTTAACCAACTAATACTAGTACTTACCTTTTCTTTTTCTTGTCTATCATATTCAAAAAAAAAAAAAAAAAAAAAAAAAAAACCCTGGCTACGTGTTCTGTACTAGACTAACTGAGACTTGTCATAGCACTTGTATACCGTTGTTGTTCTCTCGTTGATCTGATTGTTTCTACTGTTCTCATTTGTAAGTCGCTTTGGATAAAAGCGTCTGCTAAATGATTAAATGTAAATGTAATGTAAATGTATATAATCACACAATTGTTGTCCAAATTGTGCAGCCTTTCAAAAAAGCACAGAAAACCTGGAAGTGTAAAGAGAGTCATATTTTAAATCACAATCATAATTTTATAAGAAAAATCACTTCAATACTTTTGCAGCCCAGCTTTGAACGCTGTCATCAGAGCAGACACCAGTCACATTAAAGCATGAATTTCAGTGCTTTTAGAGAGTGTTTTATGGTGTTGTTTCAGGGGAAGAGGGTGTTCGGGGAACGAAAGGACAGAAACCGGCCCGTGAGTCCAGCGAGGTTGAAGTCTTGCGTCGAGGAAGAGCTGGAGTCCAACAACACTCGAGGAAAACAGTCAACGAAGAGAGTCCCGCAGGTGAGCGGAGGTCCTTGTCTGACACACGTCTCTTCATTTTGTTCTCAGATTGATCAAAAGAGCCGAGTGTGTGAATGTTCATCAGGGCTCTTGGCAGGAGTTTGTGTGTTCTCTTTGGTTTGTGTTTGTGTGTTTTATCTCTGCCTGCTGTTCAGAAGTTTGGGGTTGGTAAGATTTTCTAATGTTTTTGAAAGGAGTCTCTTCTGCTCGCCAAGGCTGCGTTTATTTGATCAAAAATGCTTATTTTTACAATTCCAAATAACTGTTTTCTATGTGAATATCTGTTAAAATGTAATTTATTTCTGTGATGTGCAGCTGTATTTTCAGCATCATTACTCCAGTCTTCAGTGTCACATGATCTTCAGAAATCATTCTAATATGATGATTTGCTGCTCAAGAAACATTTCTGATTATTATCAATGTTGAACACAGTTGTGCTGCACAATATTTTTGTGGAAACTGTGATATATTTTATTTTTCAGGATTCTTTGATGAATAGAACGTTAAATAGAACAGCGTTTATGCGAAATAGAAATCTTTTGTAACATTAAAAAAAAAAATTTTGGATGTCACTTTGGATGCAATTTTCAATGCGGCCTTGATGGGAAAAAAAAGTATTAATTTCTTTAAGAAATAAATAAAAAATAAATAAAAAATGAAATAAAACTAAAATAAAATATATATATATATATATATATATATATATTTTTTTTTTTAAACATTATAAATATATTTACTGTCTCTTTTGATCAATTTAACGTGTCCCTGCTGAATAAAAGTATTAATTTTAATTAAAAAAAAATCTAAATTAAAAAAAATGTAATTACTATTTTTTTTAAATAAAAAAATCCTTACTTGAAATAAAACTTCAACTAAAATAAAATATTAAAAACATTTTATTTAAAAACTAAATCTTTAATAAAAAAATTAAAACTATATAGACATAATAAAATTACCCCAAAAAGTAATAAAAATGGCAACTTAAACTTTAAAATTAAAATAAAAACTGAAAATATAAAATACCAATTCAACAGAAAATACTAATTAAAAACTGAGTGTAAGAAACCCGAACCCAGAAGCGTTTGTTACAGCTGTATTTTAGCGTCATGTGACTGATGTGTGGGAAAGTCAGGGTGTGGACAGATGTGACGTGGGGAGTGTTTTACACCCAGCGGGGCTGAACTGTCTGGGAGGCAGCTGCTTCTGAAAGAGCTGTATAATGCAGCCCTTTGTGTGTCCGAGCTGAGGCTCTTTATCATCAGAGCTTTTGTCTGATCGAGCGCACAGACTGAATGTGAATGTGGATTCTCAGCAGCAGCGGCGTCTTAAGAAATATGAGCTCACTTAAGCACAGAGAGATGTTTGTCAACCATAACCATTATTCAAATGCTATTATAGTATTTATTAATATTTTTAATGAGTGTTTTTCATCTTTTCAGTTTTCATTTTAATTTTAGTTTTAGTAATTTTTTTTTAGCTTTTTTTTTGTTAAATTCTAATTTATTTTTATTACAATTTTATGAATATTAGGACTTAACATATTTTAATTCAATTAATTGCCAAGGCAGCATTTCAAATTTTCAGCTAGTTTCGATTTTTAATAGTTTTAACGATAACTAAAATATTTTTATTTAGCTTTATTTTTATTTCAGTTTTAGTAATTTTATTATTTCAGTTGCCGACACAGCATCTTTGATTTTAAGTTTTGCTAATTTTACTTTTATTTTTGTTCTTTTTATATATATATATATTTTCTATTTAGCTATTAATTTATATTAACTTTCATTTTTAGTACTTATTTCATTTTAGTACTTAGTACTTTAGTACTTTTAGTAATTTTAAGTTTTGAATACATGTATATTTTATTTTCCTTTAGCTTTACTTCAGTTGCCAAAAGTGTTTTAAGGTTTAATAGCTTTATTAATTTTATTATGTGTTTTTGTCTTTTTTTATATTTTTATAGCTTTAATTTATATTTGTCATTATTTTTATTTAGCAATTTTAGTACCTAAACTTATTTTCATTTTATAATTAAAATATTTTAAATAATATTTATACTTTATTTTCCTGTAGATTTAATTAACCAAAGTGATTTTAAAAGATTTAATACTTTTAAGTTTTAGTAATTTTATTGTGTTTCTGTCCTTTTTCTTTTTTATTTCAATTTATTTGTAATTTATATTTATTTCATTATTTTTATTTTGTAATTGTAACCCCTCAACTTAGTCATTTTCTAATTTATGTTTAAATAATTAAAGTTTTTATTTTTTTTTTATTTTTTTTTCCTTTAGTTTTATTTAAATTAACAAAAAAGATTTTTAATAGCTTTGTAATCATTTTAGTTTTTTTTAAATCTAATATTTACATTTTATTTTTCTTCAGTTTTATTTCAGCTGCCTAAAGCAAATTTTAATAGTTTTAGTTAACTATAACAACGCTGGCCATAACACACTTGTTGCAGTGTGGTTGCTACGGAAGTCTGGGTGGTTGCTAGGTGCAAATTTAGAGTCTATAATGTAACATTTTGAGAGTAAAACAGGATATTCAATGAATAAAAAGTAGGAAAAGACTTGATGTCATATATGAAGTGGATGGTGTAAGAGTTGATATATAAGTCAATTCTGACTTCTGACTTTAAATTTCTAAAAGCAGTTTATGCCATTTTTTTGAACCAAAAGACTTATTTTAAGAAGCGTTTCCTGTTATGCTTCCTGGTTTGTCATCACAGCAGATGTTCTCATGGCTGCTTTCACTGAGTCTCAGATATACTGTATGTGGAACGATTCTCCCATAATGCATCAGTGCAGATCGCAGCAGGCGTGAAATATGATTCCAGGAGAATGACATCATGACGCAGCCGTAAACGCTGTGAGTTATCATCAGAAGGAGAGACTGATATAAGAGCAGCGTCTCTCTCTCTCTCTCTCTCTCTCTCTCTCTCTCTCTCTCTCTCTCTCTCTCTCTCTCTCTCTCTCTCACTCTCTCTCTCTCTCTCTCCCTCCCTCACTCTCTCTCTCTCTCTCTCTCTCTCTCACTCACTCACTCACTCACTCACTCTCTCTCTCACTCTCTCTCTCCCTCACTCTCTCTCTCTCTCTCTCTCTCTATATATATATATATATATATATAGATATACTTATATTTACTTTTTAATTAATTTGTATTTTTTCTTACCTTGTGTAATTTTATTAATGTTTTTTAATGATGAGATGATGAGGGCGTCACTCTGGGGTTATTTTAGTATGCTTCTATAGTAATACTGCAGTAAATATAGATTTGTACTATAGTTTTTGCTAATATTTTGAATTACGCTTTTATTTTTATAAAGTAATAGTAATTAGCTTAAAGAAAAGTAAGTAATTTTCTTAAAGAATGTGTCTGTATACGGTGCACAGAAACACAATCAGCAAAATATAGTCTAATTATCATCAATAAAATCCCAGAAAATATTGAGATATCATTTTTTGTCAGTATCGCACACCCTTACGATATAATTAATATTCAGTTTTATTTCAGTTTAAGTTATTTTAGTACATCAAATGAAAATGAGAAATGTTACCCTGGCAAGTAGATGAAATAAAATAAATGTGTTTTTTAGTTTTTATTTCAGTTAAGGTTTATTTTGTTTCAGTGTTGTTATAATTATTATTTTAGTTAACTATAATAACCCTCCGTCACACAACCTGTCTATGATGAAATCTGACCGGTTTAACTGAAACGCTCTAGAGTTTGCTTGCACAAACTTTGTCAACATCAAGTGTTTTCTCCTCTCTCTAAAATTTATTGTCACTGTTTATATACTTAATTTATCCATTTTACTCTGAACTTTGTCCTAAGAGTTGAGAACCGCTATATTTTATGCCATAAGCTTCGAAACATCACAGATGCAATGTTTCTGGAGACTGTGTTCATCATAATGTAGTTAATTCAGATGAAGCCAAGTGTGTTTTTCCTGATCGAAGTGTTCTATGCAGCTGCTGTGATGATGACGTCACTCAAGCCCCAGTGTACTGCTTATGTTTCTCCACATGAGGGCAGTGTGTCCCTTCTAGCATACTGTACAGAAACGCTCATGCGGATTGTTTATAACAACATCCAAAATATTAGCCTTTGCACTGAAATATAAAAGGAGCATTTTACCTGCCATGTAGAAAATGCATTTTGCCATAAAAAAAAAAAAAAGCAAGAGGTTTTAATTATAATAAATGCGTATTATTTCACGTGCATCTCTTTCTGGTGTATGTTATGAGCTTATGCGATATCCCATTTTGGAGTCCACATCAAATTAAATTCACAAAAGTGATTTTATATACACTACGAGTCAAAAGTTTTTGAACGGTAAGATTTTTATGTTTTTTAAAGAAGTCCCTCTGCTCACCAAGCCTGCATTTATTTGATCAGAAATACAGCAAAAGCAGTGATATTGTGAAATATTTTTACTGTTTTAAATAACTGTTTTCTGTTTGAATATCTGTTAAACTGTAATTTATTTCTTTGATCAAAGCTGTATTTTCAGCATCATTACTCCATGATATCAGTCACAGCGTGTCCTACGTGATTACTAAAATTATGTATAATAATATTTCAGATGAAAGGAAAATAAAGTGAGTCGAATCCAAGCAGCTCTAAAAGATTTTAGAATAGTTCTCTGCATCCTTCTGAAGTGTCTGCGATGTTGCTTCCACCATTTAAACATGTTAATTACACTAAGCGAAGCAAAATTTGCTGAAACGTACACATTGTTGCATTCGTTACTATAGCAACAGTAGATCAAACAAATCAAACAATCATTGTAAAAAAAAAAAAAAACAGCTTCCGTTATGTTGAGATCATGAGAAAACAAGAATGAAAAATATGAATAACCCGTGGCTTCTTAGGACTTCCGTAGCATTTATCTGAAATATAAACCTTTTTTTAACATTATAAATGTCTTTATCATCACTTTTGATCAATTTAAAGCATGCTTGCTTAATAAAAGTATTAATTTCTCTATTTTCTTTCTCAAAAATAAATATACTGAATCCAAGCTTTTGAATGGTTGAGTGTATAATGTGCAAATAAAATGTCAAAAGATGTTTCATCGTTATGTAAAAATTAAACAACATACTACTTCTGACCTGTACTTATAATAAACATATAAAACAAAAAGTGATCAAGCTAAATTTTAGCATATTTTAAATGGTTAAAAGCATCTTTTTGACAAATCTAGTGGTTTAAAGGATAGCAGCGAAGAGTTAAAATTATCCTTAACCCTAATAGTCTTTTAATGTAATCTAATGATTCTATAAATGACTTTTTATTGATATTCTTCTGAAATAGTAAAGATGTATGATTTATCAGAAAAATAAATAAATTATTAAACAGGACACATTTTAATATAAGGGGGAAAAAGACAGAATTGAAAGCCGTATTAAACTTGTAATGTTTTGGTGCTTGATGTCTGAAATCAGAGGATTGTGATTTAACAGTCACAGGTTTAACTGTAACAGTCTTTAGCTCTGAGTGTTCTTTGCTCGTCTGTGTGTTTGTTCAGGACGACGCAGGAACACCGGATCAATGGAGTCGCTGTGAGGATTCGTATGTGGCCCCGGTGAGAGCGTCTCCACACGTTCAGTTAAACACAAACTCTTCAGATGTCTCTAATCATGATGTTTGCGTTCAACCAAACTTTACACTATTTAACCGCAACTGCATATCAAATAAGACCATCTGTGTCCCTGGAGCACTAAACCAGTCTCTAGGGGATATTTGTAGCAATAGCCAAAAATACATTGTATTGGTCAAAATTATAGATTTTTCTTTTATGCCAAAAATCATCAGGATATTAAGTAAAAATCATGTTCTGTGAAGATATTTGGTAAACTTCCTACCGTAAATATATCAAAACTTCATTTTTGATTAGTAATATGCATTGCTTTGAATTCATTTGGACAACTTTAAAGATGATTTTCTCAATATTCAGATTTTTTTTGCACCCTCAGATTCCAGATTTTCAAATAGTTGTATCTCAGACAAATATCGTCCTCCTAACAAACCATACATCAACGGAAAGCTTATTTATTCAGCCTTCGGATGATGTTTAAATCTCAATTTTGAAAAACTGACCCTTATGGCTGGTTTTGTGCTCCAGGGTCACATTTCTAAAAGCTCTTCACAGACAGACCTGCTCTGTATTTGATGCTCTTGTAGGTCACAGAGGCCATCGCTGACCTGAACCTCGTCTCGTCCCAAGAAGAGCAGCTGGAGTACCTGCGATGGAAGAAGGAGCGCGAGGAGATCGACCGCGAGCGCGTGGCCCGACACAAGAACGCTAAAGGCCAGTGGAGGAGAGCCTGGGACATGGAGAAGACCGATCTGATGTAAGCCAGAAGCGTGCGCATGATTTCTGTCCTGAGAGAAACTCACCTGCTTTGCTTTAGTTTGCACCTTGATTTAGTTCGATTTCTTCTTTCGTTTGTTTGTTTTCTGCATGTTTAACAGCCTCATACATACATAGATCGTAATGGCGTCATTCTTTAGATTCATGTTTTCAGATCATATCTTTGTCTTCTTCATTGGTTCTGAACTGAATGATTCATAGATTCACCAGTGAAGGATTAAAGAAAAACTTTTTGACATTTTTGTCCTTTTTTTCGTTATTTAACATGTTTATTTATGCCCAAAAAAATGATCCAAAATAAGCAAACATTATTTTATCATTAATAAAGTGTTAGTATTATTTTGATATTATTATTATTTAATAAAGTAACACTTTATTTGAAGGTGTCCTTGCTACACGTTACATGTACTTACTATTATAATAACAATTAATTATGCATAATTACATGCAACTAACCCTAATCCTAACCATATAGTAAGTAAATGTTGTTAATTAATGTTAGTTATAATGTGTAATTACACAGTAACAAGGACACCTTAAAATAAAGTGCAACCAATAATTATTAAAAAGCATTTTTGGTTTTCGCGCCAAGAATTTTATGTCCTAGTTAAAACAGATTTACACTTTAATAAAGTTAACCAACAGTCAGATATCTGTTTAGTCATTTTTAATATTTCCATCCATGCATTTTCATGCAAATTTTAGGATATTGCATTTAAAAAGTTGGATGGGATGTGCATCAAATTTTAAAATTCACATTAAAAAAGCGATTTGCTCAATTGAGGCGGTAGTCATTTGTAATGTAGGAAAAAAGCCACAGACTTAAAATATTTAGGCCTAGATTTAAGATTCATGTATTAGAATTGCATGTAAAATTTGCATAATAATTTTAAATTATTTAAGTGAAATTGAATAGATGCGAATAGTTAATTTGTTTAAATAATCATATTTCCGAACTGCGTTTATTTAAATTGTTTAGAATTAGCATAAATCTGTTCAAAGTGACAATAATTGAATCGATTCAGTTAAAAAGTATGAAAATGGTTAAATGTGATTAGCTGTGGGGCAGGCAATATTCAATTAGTTAAAAAAACACTGAAACTAATTGGATTTGTTGATGATAAATATATAAACATAGTTATTGTGTGTTTAGTTTAATACTAGTTTATTAGTATTAAATTTTACATGCAATTCAAATACATATAACTTTAAATCAGAAAATCAAACCTATTTTTTGTGTGTTTTTTTTTTATTGCAACTTCTGTTTTTATTGATAATTTGGGGCAGTTTCCCAGGAAGTGATGATTTTGTTCTCTCGTGGTGGAAATGTTGCTTTATTCGCAACTTTATTTATGCAAATTTCCAATTTTTTGCAAATGTTTCCAAATAACAAGCAGCCTAAAACAATATCAAATCAGATACAACAGCTGTTCTAAAATCTTGCCTGTAGTTAATATAGTAGTTTTCTGTTATTGTCTAAATTTGCTGCAGTAATATCACATTATAATAATTCTGAAAAAGAAGCATCGCCATTGGGATTCACTTCAGACTCACATTCAGATCTGACTTTAATATCTCACTCTGACACATGTTTTGGAAGCAAAATGCAGTAGGATTCATGAATGGTCAGTGAGCTGGACTCATGTTTAATGTCACAGAGGTGATAAAAGGTCCTTGTTTACGCTCTGGTGACTGTAAACGCTTCGTAGATGTCAAAAACTAAACGTAGACGTCTTGTCAGATCTCATACAGTAGCAGTGTACAGAAGAACTAGAAATAAGATCGACTCATATTGAAACGTCTTGTGTATCCAGTTGTTTTGGATTTGGTGCTTCTGTTCTGTTCTGGGAATGTTTATGGATCGCGTCTCTTGTAAGAGCGAGTGGTATTTGGGGTCAGACGTCTCCATTCAGTGAGCTCATGAGACATGGATGACTTTAATTTAAGGAATTGAATCAAACTTTATTAGAATTAAAGGTCATTCTGGAAACGCCACATAGTCTTTGTCCAGTGTTTGTGGCAGAAATTCAATACATTTATTATTGAGAGGTTTTTTTCCAATGTTTTTTACTTTATTTTTTGATTTGTAAAGAATTTTTTTATACAGTATTAAAGAAAAACGATGATAAATAAAAAGCATTTAATCAGTGCTATTACTAATAATGATCATCATAATATAACTGTCTGGTTAAAGTCAGCATGAAATTAAAATGAACTTGTTTTATGTTAATAATTTGTGTTCCCACTCTTATATAGTGGTTTAACTTGAAGAAATTATGACGGAAATATTACTATTGTACAGTATAATTCACTTCTTTAATAATAATATTGTCATTCTTATTATTATTAATGATAATAATAATAATACAGTTTATTAAACACAATTTTAAAGGAAGATCACAGTTTTTCATGGACGTTTTAATTAATTAATTTAATTTAATAACTTTTATTTAAACCTGTTGTGTAGCACTTTGTTTGCCAAAAAAATAAAGGAATTTTATTCACATTTAATTTTTATTAGTTTTTAAAAGATTTATTAAATTGTTAGTTTTGTCCATTCATATTTTGATAATAAATTTGCATGAAATCATAAAACACAAAATACAAAAAAATAAATAAAATAAAACATTTCATAGGCCAGTATTACTATTACAATTATAATTATTATATTGCTGAAGCTTTATGAATTCAATTGATTAGACATTTTTTGCTTTTAAACATTTAATTTAATCGTCAACAGATCAGAAAAGTTTAAAACTGAAAACACAGAATTTGAAAATGATTTCACCTCCTTAAAAAACATTTTCTGACCTTTTCCAACCACCCTTATTTTTTATAAATATTTTAAATACACAGAAATTATATTATGAAAGTAAAATTGGTTTTGAATGCTGTTTTGTGATTTTCTGTAATTTTATGTCTAATTTCTTCACAAAGAGTACCGTCAAATGGATTTGCATAATAATATGTAGCTCCGCCCCAAACTCACGTGATTGGTCGAGTCAGAAGTTGACATCTCGAACAAACAGAGCAGTGTTTAACTTAACTGAGCTGAGATGTCAAAAACCTTTTAACATTGAACTGAAAAGAATTTGAACATTGAAAAAAACGTGGCAGTACCACAAACAAGACTTCAGGCCAGATGTTAACAGATGTCTGGAAGTCTTGAGTGTCTCAGATGTGTTTCTCTGGAATAAATAATCTCCCCCCTGTGAGCACTAGTGAGTGGACGGGAAAGGGGGATATTTTTAGGGTGCTTTGAGTGCCTTGCCTTATTTGGGACGGTTTGCAAGCACTAGAGATCGTTAAGGGCCGCGAGACGCTGTAGGGCCGATCGCTTGGTGGGAGGTTAAAGATAGAAAAACACTCGATCAGTGAATGTCCAGCAAAACAGAGCAGAACAATCACGTCACAAGGATTTTTCCCAGTCAAATATCATCCTGTATTTAAGTGGGTAAGTCTCGCAAAGAAATGTCCAGATCATGATTGTCATGATTTTACTCCAAAATCAAAAAAAAAAAAAAATATATATATATATATATATATATATATATATATATATATATATATATATATATATATATATATATATATATATATATAGAGAGAGAGAGAGAGAGAGATTACATAAGGAAAATCATATATATATATATATATATATATATATATATATATATATATATATATATATATAAACATTACAATTTAATTTCATTTTAAATTGAATTTTTAATTAAATATATCTTATAGAATTATATTAAAAACATTAGTTTAATTTTATTTTAAATGGAAATTTTAATTGAAATGTATCTTATTCATTATTTAATTGTGCGTGTGCATAATTAAAAATTTTAATTTTATTAAAATTATATACAGTATACAAATTAGAAATAATAATAGAAATAAATATTTATTTGTAATATATAGTTTGTATATTTTTGAATTAAAATTTTGCTTAAGATATATATTAAATTATAATTTGATTACAATTATGTACAGTATCTATACAAATTAGAAATAAAAATTTGAAATAATAGAAATAAATATTTATTTGTAATATATAGCTTGTATATTTCATTTTGAATAAAAATTTTGCTTAGAATATATATTATTTATTATTAAATGTACAATTGAAAATCTAATATTACTAATTTAAATAAAATATATTTAATATTAGCAATAAACTACATTTTATATATATATATATATATATATATATATATATATATATATATATATATATATATATATATATATATATAATTGTTTTTTTAAGGAAGCATTACAAAGAAATTGTATTGGTCCCAAAATAAGCTTAATTTTCTTGATTCAGATTTTCATTTATTTATTTGTTATCTATTTTAAACTTTGGAATAAACTGTGTCCCAGACATTTTATATTCTTTCTTTTTTTTAACAACTCGCTTTTCTAGTAGCTTTCTCTATTTCGGTTTTCTATAAAGGGTAAATGTAAATAAATAAATAAATGTAATAATAATAAAATGTTTTAAAAGTTGATAATAAAAGTTTTCAAATCTGTTTAGTATTTAAGAACTTCACAGGTGACTGAATTAAACATTTACAGATCCATCTGCATGTGTTGTTTTAGATGTTGATCAGCTTCTTAACCAGTTTAACCAGCAGTACCTTCTTCTTCATCCAGTGTCACCAGAAAGATCAATCTGCACCAGTAACCAGCATGAACTGCTCAGAGTCAGTCCTAAAAGTCATGCTTCTGTAAGCTAACTAACCCATGAACCAGTGACAGATTGAGCTGGATTTGCGTGGCCTCTCCTCTCGCTCTCCTGCTCGTATACTGTCGCTGCTGTCAGTGTGTGTTAATGTTTAGTTGCATGTCTGCGTGTTTTTTTCGATGTTTTATTTGCAGGTTCTCTGAAAAGGAGCATGGAGGAGCATCAAACAGAGGTGAGCAAATTAACTCATTTATAGCTGAGATGGTATATTTATCATTTTCTTGATTGAGTCTGATTGTGCTTTCTGTGTTTATTGTGTTTCGTGTGTAATGTTGTGTCTTCTGTATTAATTATGTTTGATTTATAGGAGGTCGAAACACTAGGAGAGGAAATACGAGAGCGGAGGAATCCAGAGGTGCGTAAAACCTAAAACTTGAGATTATTTGGCCTTAAAAAATTATACATAGACCGTCCAAATCTTCATTAGGAGTACATTTAATGCTTGGATGTTCAAATTTGCATTGAAATTGTGAATAGATATAAGAAGGGTTATACTAATGATATTTTTATAAATCTCTTTTTGGTAGCTTTTTTATTTTATTTTTAGAAATTTAATTCAACACTGCAATAAAATTCAAGCTAAGTTTCCATTGGAAGCTTATATAAATATTAAATACATAATATTAAATTATGTAAAACAAAATATTTTAAGTAAAGATAAAAATTACATTTTAAGTAAAAATTAAGCTCAAATAAATATTGGAAACTTATATAAAAAATATTAAATTATAAATAATATAATTAAATATAAAATGCAAAATGTATAATATTTAATATAAAAATTACTTATTTACTTTATTAAATTTACTTTATTGGAAGCTTATATAAAATATTACATTGTATATAAAATAATTTATATAAAAATACTAAATTAAAAATTTTATACAAAAATATTAAATTAAATTTGAGCTCAATTTTCTTTGGACGATTATAAAGATATTAAATTATATATAAATTAATTAATATTAAATAAAAAAATATTATATTAAATTATTATATTAAAAATTTTACATTTAAACATATTAAATATTTAAAAAATGTTATATGAAAATATTAAGTAAAAATTTAAGCTCAAATAAATATTGGAAACTTAGAAATATTAAATTATAATATAATTAAATATAAAATGCTAAATTTAAAAATATTAAATATTAAAAAAGTTCTTACTTTATTCAGTTTACTTCATTGGAAGCTTATATATAATATAAAATATTACATGAATATAAAAATACTAAATTAAAAAATACTGAATTAAAATTTGAGCTCAATTTTCTTTTGAAGCTTATATACGAATATTAAATTACATATAAATTAATTAATTACATATAAATTAATTAATTAAAAAAATTACATTAAATTATTATATTAACAATATTACATTAAAATCCCAGCTCTAATTTCATTCTCCTGCAGTCCCAGTGGCACTGTGTGATTAGAATTGTTCAAGACTCTTTCCATAGTAAGAGTTAATAGGAGTTCATTAAATCATATTCTACATTGTGTGTTGATGAGTTAATTTTTTTCTAGGTGGACAGCAAGCGTCAGACAGGAAGAGGAAGTGTGTTCCAGTGGTGGGCAGTAAAGCGAAGGGTAAAGACCGTCTGACGGGTCGAGCGAGGAGGTAAACTCACCTCAAACATTTCACATCAAAGCCTTTATGTCATACATTTAGCCCCATTTAGAGCATGATGGAAAATGCTTTTCAGAGCAGTTTATGGTTTTGATCACATCTGATCACATGACCTCTTATAATTCGACTTATTATGAGTTCCTTATTATACAGTTAATGGATGTTCATTAACTCATTACACACAGTAACTGATCAAAAAGCCCAGACTATTTTTTTTTTTTATCAAAAAATATTGTGATGCTATTATAGAAGATAAAGATATTATTAAACTCTTATTCACTGATGTATTTTTAATAAAGATATTATTAATAATGTCATCTAAAATCACTGACTAAAAGTACCATTTTTTTTTAGTATCATGGTATTCTTTGAAAAAAAAATTATAATAATACATTAAGAAACAACATAGTACTATTCAATGTATTATATCACAATATCTTTGATACCAAAACAATTTATAAACAATTACTATTTTAATGGGTAAATTAATATCTGTTTACTGTATGATAATTAGCTGATTGCAAATAATTTCTTGGTTGTGTGCTCATAGGTGGGACGCTAAAGAGCAGGAGGAGCATTTACAGGTGATTGTTTTTATTTTTTATTATTAGTTGTAATAGTAGTAGTGTAGTAGTAGTACTGCAGAAATTAGGATTTGGGATGAAAATGTGCTTAATTTTTATGAAAGTAATTATGCAATAAAATATATTAATAGTCCTAAATATAGGCTTTAAATTTGGTCTTATTTGTATTTTTTATTTAGGCTTTTGGGGTAACTTCTGCACATGTTTTAATCAAATGCACTCAGGTTTGGGATGAAAATGTGCTTGTTTTTTATGAAAATAATTTCACTATAAAATATAAGTCATAAATATAGGTTTCAAATTCTGCCCTATTTATATTTTTATATTTTGATTTTCAGGATAATTTTCTAGACATGTTTTCATGAAATTCACTCAAAAATAATCAAGTTTGAGATGCAAATGTGCTAAATTTTTCTACAAATAATTTCGCAATAAAATATAATAATAGTCATAATTATAGGCTTCGAATTCGGTCTTATTTAGAATTTTTTATTCTGATTTTGGGGTAACTTCGGGAAATATTTTCATGGAGTTTCATGACGTTTGAGATAAAAATGTGATTAATTTTTATGAGTATATATATATATGCACAATAAAATATATTAATAGTCCTAGATATAGGCTTTAAATTTGGTCTTATTTGTGTTTTTTATTTAGATTTTTGGAGTAACTTCTAGACATGTTTTCATGAAATTCACTCAGGTTTGAGTTGAAAATGTGCTTGTTTTTTATTAAAATAATTTCACAATAAAATATGATAATAGTTATTAATATAAGCTTCAAATTCTGTAATATTTATAATGTTTTATTCTGATTTTGGGGTAACTTCTGGATATGTTTTCATGAAGTTTCATGACATTTGAGATAAAAATGTGCTTAATTTTTATGTATATATATATATATATATATATATATATATGCACAATATAATATATTAATAGTCCTAAATAGAGGCTTATTTATAATTTTGATTTAGATTTTTGGGGATAACTTCTTGAGGTTTTCATGAAATTCCCTCAAAACCGTTGAAGTTTGAGGTTAAAGTGTATCCCTTTCCAGTATCATAGAGACCTGTTGGTTGGTTTCTGCCAGGTGTATCCAGAGAGCGGTTTGCAGGAGTTTCTAGAAGAACTCGACGCTCTTTGCGCTCCTGAAGTGGAGAGCGTCAGTCCAGAGACTGACCTTGAAAACACAAAGCCACGTGCATCTGAAGACTCTCGGGGGCCGTCCGTTCTCAAGGCCACCGAGAAAAAGGTCCGCTTTTCTGAGAACAGTGATACGAATGGCACGGAAACACCTTCACAGGTCAAGAACGGCCCTGTGGGAGAAAACAGACAAACACTGGCGCCAGACGCCGCCGAATGTACTCCGGAGGAGAGCGAAGAGCGGGAAAACCGTGTGCACAGACTGAGTCCGCTCACTGAAGGAAGTGAAGCGTCGCGTCCCAAACCCGGAGATGTTCGTATATCAGCAGAACCGGACGAGAAGCAACACACCAAAAGCTGCTCTAACAGAGGAAACGGTACGTGAGCATCATGCATCCCTGACTGTAGAGCAAGCTGGATTTGTGGTGGAAAACTACATTACCCAGAATGCTGTAGAGAGCCAGAAAGTTCCGCCCACTCCCATGATGCACCGCGAGTGATGTAATTGCTATGCTGTCAAAATACTTAAAGATTTGTATCAGATTTTGTAACAAACTTAAAATATAGTTTCTGTAGATATAATCAACAGCTTTAAATATATATATATATATATATATATATATATATATATATATATATATATATATATATATCTGAATATTTGTTTAAGTTTTTAATTATGAAATTCGCAATGCTTCAAGGGATTGTAGTTTTTTTTCCCGCCGTTACGTTTAAAACAGTCTTGAATCTTTGTCTTTTGGTCCGATTTTCAAACACTTGTCTGCTTCAAATCTAAGTTTGTAATGCTGATTATTATTATTAGTAGTAGTAGTAGTATATAATAAAAACTTAAAAACAAAGTAAAGTTACTATTGAAATATTCAATGTAAAATAAAAACATCAAGTATTTAAGGAAAACTAATATAAATAATATTAATTTTATTTTACGTACATGTTGTGTATTGTAATCAGTGATCAAATAAAAGTTTGTAATATTTAACGAAGACCTTTTTAAAAATTCCTATGGGAAATATGAATAGAGAAAATACTTCTAGAACAGTGTTATTTAAGAGTTATTTAGATAGAATTATAGATTTTATGAAGATTTTGAGATAACTTTTTTTAATTATTTTAATTTTAAAGTTTTAGTAATTTATCTGTGTGTTTGTAATTTTTTTTTATGGATGTCTATGCTTTTTATTTATTTTTTATTCAGGGTTTTTTTTTATGAGTTTGTTTAGTGTATTATGTTAAACTAAATGAAAATTAGAGTGTTGCCTTGGCAACTTGGTGATTTTTTTTTTTTTAGAATTTTTTTTTTTTTTTTTAGAATTTTTTATTATTATTATTATTATTATTATTATTATTATTTATTTCAGGTAACATTTATTTTATTTCCAGTAACTTTTTTTTTTTTTTTCATTATTTTAGTTTTAGTATTAGATCCAGTGACACTGAAAAAGTGGCCAGCACCAATGCACTCTTACTATAAACTGAAATGATTGTGATGCTCAGCAGGTTTTTGGGGGGTTTGTGCGTTCATGTGTTTTCACTGAGATCGTGTGTGTGTGTGTGTGTGTGTGTGTGTGTGTGTGTGTGTGTGTGTGTGTGTGTGTGTTCTCTCTCTGGCAGAGGAGCTGATGGACTCGAGTCTGTCTGTCCTGAGCCTGGAGCCGTCCGAGTCTCTTCCTGACCACAGCACCGGTGCTGATCTGGTGAGTGTGCTGCAGTAAAGCCTCATTTGACTTGCAGATTTGAAGTGTCCCACCTCACAGGATTTAGCGGCCCACTGAAACTCCATTATCCAGCTAAGTGCTTCAGAAATACCCTAGAAAGCAGTACTATATATTAAACTAGGACACTTTTTCGTCCTGCGATGTACGGAGCACGGTTACATCAGTTTTAAAATGTTTAAATGCAACACTACAGTCCATTTCTGGCCTTTTCACATTGATCTAGGGCTGCTTCTGCTAAAATTACGATTTAAAATGCATTTAAAAGAAATTTCCAGGCTGCTGTGTTTATTTAAAAGGCTGCAATTGTAGAGATAAACGTTTGTGATTATGTGGCTATAAAATAATAATCAATAATCAATAAATGTGGCTATGAAACAATAAAACAATAAATAGGCATGTAAAAATAAATAAAAAATAAGAAATATTACTATTGTAATATTTCATTGTAAAAAAAGGTATTTAAGAAAAATATTATAATAATTTTATTTTACACCTAAAATTACAATAATAATATGTCTGTCTTATGACAGGCCTACATTAAATGCTTGAAAAATTAATGTTTTTTTTATTAAAAAAAAAAAATAGTTTGAATTTATCATATATATATATATATATATATATAAAAGAATAATATTATTGTTATTACCAAATAAACATTTACATAAATCAAAAGTAAGAAATATTCTTATTTTATTATTTCACTGTAAAATTAAAAGTATTTAGGAAAAATTATATAATAATTTTAAGTGTGCTATATAAGTGTAGTGTGCTAATAATTATTATCATTACTAAATATAATATTTCACTTAAAAAAAAAAAAATATATATATATATATATATATATATATATATATATATATATATATTATTTTTTAAAGAAAAATTATGTAATAGTACTAAAAATTTTCAACTAAAATTACAATATTACTGTATGGCTAAAAAAAAGTTTGGATTTATCATATATATACAGTATATATATATATATAGTTATAAAATAATAATATTATTGTTATTACCAAAGAAACATTATGTAATAGTATTAAAAATTTTCAACTAAAATTACAATATTACTGTATGGCTAACTACATTAAATTTTTTTTTTTTTTTGTAATGTTAAAAAATATAACACAATATAAAAATGTAGATTTCATATAAATAAATATCTATTAATATATTGATGTCATGCATCTATTTGATTGTGTTGAAATATTTTGTTTTATTTTAAAATTTCTCTCTTTCCCCCCCCCCAGGCCAGAGAGAATGGGAGAGTGGTTTAGATGGGAAATGATGTCACTCACATCCGGAGCGAAGCGTCGTGCACTAAAACCAAAACGAACAGAAGAACGGAAATATCATTGGCTTAATGTCGAGTTACTCTAAAAGTATTTCTGGGAGCGTTTGAGCGTCGTGTTGTTTATTGGATGCTGAAAACACTGGTTGTGATTGTTCTGCTTAGTTTATCTCTCGTAGGTGAAAGATTGTTCATGCTTTAACGCACAGTTAACCTTCTGAGCCACCAAACCCAAAGGTCCAGTGGTTTTTGGGGGATCTCTGGTGGGATTTCAGTCTAAAAGCACTAAAAACGACTTGAATGTGTAACTTTAGTGGAACAAACCCACAGACACAGAGTGCATTTAGACTTAACCAGCACACTAACTGATTAACCTAGTCTTCTTCACTAGTACTCTTCATCTTAACTCGTATATATATATCTGAGAGAAGCCTCTCGGTTGTTCTTCGTAAGCACACGTGTCGTGGGGTTTAGTGTGGATAGTTCACAAGGATTGTACAAGTATGTTAATTAGCACTTTATTTGGTATGAATGAACTGAAAAGCATTAAACCATTTTGTTTGGTTTTGCTCTTTGATTAAAAATGAAGGACTGTTGAGGTCTAAATTATTGTTTTGCAGAAGACTGCAGAATGTTTTCGACATGACCGTGTTTTGGTTTCTGCTGCGTCGTTTGAAGCAGGTTTAGCACATAAACTGGTGTTTGTTTGATTGTAAATGGGAATTAATTTTAAACCGTCCTGATGAGTTGCACTGTTACGGTCTGAAGAACACACTTAAGGGTTTAATGTTTTAAGTGACTGAGGGTTGATTTTTATATTTTGCTGTCACTTTCATTAAGTATTTTGGGTTCATTTGCTTTTGAAGTGAATGTTAAATATAAATAATAAGCATTAAAAACTTTTACTAGCCCTGTTCTGTGATGCTTGCACTGATTTCACTGCACAAATTATTAAAATGCACAAAAATTATACCTACAGTGGATCTTATTTATGCATTCATACCAACAATAGCTGCCTGTAAAAATTAAAGCCATCAAGATTTTATAATTTTATAATTAAACTTAAATTATTATGAACGTTAAATGTCATAATGTTCTTGAATTTTTTTTTTTTTTTTTTTGTGGTTTAAATTTGTTTTATTGATTTAATCCAAGACAATACATTTAATAATACATGAAAAAATCTTTATATATATATATATATATATATATATATATATATATATATATATATATATATATACATTATTAATGATATTTAAATTAGCATTAATTGTTTGAATTTAGCAATAAATATGTTTTTAATATAACCTTTTATTGTTTTTTTAATATTTTATTTATTATTTTAATTATTAAATATTTTAATATATAAAATATATTTATAATTGAGTCTGTTTAGGACCATTAAATTTATTTGATATTAATATTTACATTTAAATTTGAGTAATTTTGTTTGAATTTAGCAACATATATATATGTGTGTGTGTGTGTGTAACCAAGTTGTTTGTATCTATCTATCTATAAACTTGGATATAAGTATATAATTATTTATATAAATATTAATTATACATATAAAACTTGAGAATGTGGCTCATATTGCAATGCTTTATTTTAATGGATTTTCAGTGAAACACATCATGTGCATGAATGAATTCTTGGCCTTTATGTCGATATTTCAGCTAAGCTGTCTTGATTTCATTACTGTTACTATTCATAATTATTTTCCTGCCTGTGTTTTGATCTGCTCCTCTCACCTGATCCTTCGAGGAGGCGGAGCTCATCACACATCCACTAATTAATTATTCTGATGAAGTCTATTTACTCGCCCTGGATGTGCTAAAACGATCACTGCTATGAACAGTTTGTGTAGTAAAAGTAAAACCCACTTCTACAGCAATTACATTTGTGCAACAGATACTAAAAACTTAAGTAGTGTTGTTTTGAAGAAGCTCTGCGTTCAGTTTAATGCAGGATCTTTTGGGATTAGCGTCTTATTATTTTTAAAAGCCTCCCATCGGCCGGTTGCTCTGGAAATCAGTCCCTGTTCTCTTCAAACACGGCTTTGTCTTCTGTTACTCTTTTAATTACCTTTTCCAGCAGGCGCGCTCGGGGACAGCATCACCCGCGGGGACCTTCACATGACTCACATGATTTATGATCATCATGAAGGTCTGGGTTATGCATGAAGGTACAACTGTTCAGCGGTCAAATGTTATGCTTGCATCTAGTGAAAGAAGCGAATACATTAAAGAAAGAAGTATTTGAAACATCACTCCGTGAGTCGATATGAAGAGAACTGAAGTCAAATCACATCACGAGCACTGAATCTTGCTGTTAGCTTCACTAAAGCCTTCTGCATTGACAGTAATTAACATTTACTTAATGTTATTGTTTAGAGGTTTAAGAGTGAATATAATATTATATATAATATTGATTTTTTTAATGTTATTAATAGTAATGTATCAAACTGGAGCTTTATAGAACCATATATATATATATATATATATATATATATATATATATATATATATATATATATATATATATATATATTATAATTTTATAATTTAAATGAGTATATATTATGTTGGAATTTATCAACAATTCTTAATATTATTTTTATAATTTTGTATTTTTTAATCAAATATTTAATATTTTGATTTTGAAATATTTGTATATAAAATTGAGCCTTTCGTGACCATTTATATATATATATATATATATATATATATATCTTTTTCTTTTTTGGGTAACCTATATAGTTGTATATTTTATATATATATATATATATATATATATATATATATATATATATATATATATATAATATTCAATTTAGCAACAAATATCAATATATAATCATATTATAATTTTTTTTATTAATTTATTGTCTGTTTATATAATTAAGCCTTTTTAGTACCATTAAGATTTTTTTATATTAATCTTAAAATTTTAAAACTAGAATTTTAGCAATATATATTTAAATATATTTAATATTAATTTTAATGTAATATATTTTTGATGCAGTTCTCTCTTAGTGGGGGTTTCAGCACTAACACATTTAAGCTCTTTAATATTATGGACATTTGCACAGTTTGTAACCCTCTTTTTTATAGTAAACTCAAGACTTGAAGGGAACATCAGGCCTATATAAAACCCGTAGTGCATATAACCACCAGTTATTCCAGAAATGGGACACAAAGTGTGAGTGTCCGAGATAAGTGCAGGTTTGGCCTGGTCCTGCAGTGAATGTGCTGCAGTGCGCTGCTCTCTCTGCACACACTCCGTTATATCATCATGAGCACCTGCAGCTGTGAACGCAGACGCTGCTGATGGGAAAACAGCCAGTGATGGGTCACAGCACTCCTCAGCTTGATTAATAATGCATTTCCGTCCGCTCTGACCGATCATAATTGAAAAGCCCAATATGAACATGCAACATAATCCTGCACTTTCTTTCAAACAGCAGCTTTTACTGTATTCACTGCTTCTCAAATGGTTTTGCTTCAGGTTTCAGCAACTCGCGTTGTTTATTGTACAAAAGCACCAAAAATTCAAACATGAGGTTTATTAATACTGCTTGAGTCAAATATGCAATATTAATAACTTGACAGTTTTTTGAATGCATAATCAATATGAGAACTAACACATGAAACAAACACCGAGTTAGTATTGTATTAGCTTTGAATTTACAGTTTGATTAGACTTTTGACCAACATACTGTAAGATATGTGAAGTGTTTTTAACATTTATTTGGATATCCAGCTATATAAGATTTGAAGATTTATTGTGCTTTATTAATTGCATTTAGCATTGATCATAATGAACTTTCAACCCACCAACTGAGAACCACTGATTTAACTTGGATGCCACAACTTGCATTGGTTTGTATATGATTCAGCTGTATGTGATTCACTTGTATATGATTCATATGATTCACTTGTGTATATTTGAGTTGATGAAAAGCAGATTAATTAAATCAGAAAAATGAAAAGAAAAAACGACAAGAAAAATGAATAGTTTTATACTATTTGAAGAAGAAAAAAAAAACAATTCTTCAACACTACAACATGCGAATGTGTTAAATTATTGAAAATTAACAAAATCTCAGAGGGACATCAAGTAAATATTTTAGGTCAAAATAATGTGAGAATATCATGTAGTCCATAAAAAAGTAACTGTAATTAGATTATATTACATTTTTAAATGCTGGTAATCAGATTACAGTTACGTTTTATGGATTGCATGATTATATTATTCACACAATGGCAGTAAATTATTAATAATTTATTGATTCTCCGTATATTTTTTTTTCTCTTTTAAAGTTGCCTTTCTAAAAAAAAACCTCTATGCTTCTGAATTGTGCATATATATATATGTATGTGTGTGTGTGTGTGTGTATATATATTGATAGTTTTTTTGTTTTTGTTTTTTTTAGAAATTTGTCTGTGCAAAACACACTGCCAATGATGCTAAATGGTTGCTAGGGTGTGGCTCGAGTTGGGTTTTTTCACTTGTTTTATGGTCCAGCAGGACAAAACACACATTCGACTTCACTTAGGTTTGATCACATGACTATCAGCACTAGTACTAGTGAGGACTGACTTGGTAAACATCTCGAATAATTGATTCTCAAGGGGATTTCATACACTTGAAGTGCACAGACTGAGGTTTTCATCATTGATTTGTACCCACAGCTGCTGAATCAATTCTACAGTCACAGGATGACTCAAAAAAGCGTGTCCAAAACATCTTGTTTACAGGAAGAAGCTGCTTAATATAGTACGAGTGCATGCATTCAAAGTATCCAGTTCAACCACTGAATAAACAGATTTAGTGGTTTTTAAACCAGTCAAACTCTTTCAGCGTTTAACTCCATATCTTAGAATTGAAGGTGGACTTTTTTACATTCAGGTGAATATGCAACTTCACTAAAAACTACTCTGAACATTGCACGTTTGAATTAAATGGCCATTTTTTGCACAGGTGCTGTTCATAAAAGTGCAGTTTAAATGCAGTTTTGTATGTCAGTGTTCGAGTTGCACAAATTTCTCCCAGATATTTTTCAGCATGCGCTGTAACAGGTCAAAAAGCCGCTGCTGAAAATAGAGCAGGATTGTGTAATTCGTGCTTATGACTTCAGAAGTCAATAAAGAAGCCTCCATCATGTACAATACAGAGAGAGGAAGAAGCACTACTAAACATTCAGATGTGACTCACTAGCAAACATTCAGAGAACGATGACAAATAAGACAGAAGAGGGTCACTATGAGGCCAGAAGACACTGAAGAGAGTGAAAATGTCTTCTTGTGAAGTGTAAAAAGCTGCTAATGCCTGAAAAATGACTCTATTTTGACCTGAATAAAACCAATTCATGGAAGCACCAGTTGTGTTTTGCACAAAAGCCAGCATTAACCCAATCCTAATATCTGATTGTGGGTTAACGCAGGATTAAACAGTGCGCTCACCTTAACTAAACCATAATTTCGTTACCTTGCCAGCTTGTTTTTAATCTAGTCAAAGTGATTGATGTGCTGCCCAGTTTGGCTTATATAACACACACACACACACACTAGTGCATCTTTCTCTTTAACCCCTCGTGCAGTGAAATAAAGTGAGTGTTTGTAGTTGTAGGTTGTTTATTTACCATTATGGTGATGTATTCTACACCTACGGTACATCATTTGTTGTAAAAATGATCTTATGGGGATGCTAAAAGTCTCCAGAGCATGTATGTACAGTACATTTACACGGATATCTGCACATACCTGAGCATCGACACATTTTCCTCTAACATGAGGTTTAGTGGAAATTCATGCAAGCTTTTAGTGTTGTTATTTTAAAAGCTTGTCCCACTCCCACCCCACAAAAGCATGGCTGTTCAAATCAAGGCATTGAGCGCAATGGACAGTCAGTTTTCACTTCGGATGAATGCTTCCTGTACAGTTCAATGCGGGTTTGGAGTGCACGGAGATGCCGAGTATTAAGGCGAAACGAAATAGGTTATATATGAAGGGTTAAACACTATCGGAGCCTCTGCTATTTATGCGTCGGTGTCCGTCTCGGCCTTGTGAACCAACCAGCAGCAACGTTTCCGAGTCTCAAACCCTCGCTTAGGTCTTTCTGTGCCGGTTATTTGAGTGAGTTTGTCTGGAGTCGTCCTCGAGCGACGTTGCGCGGCGCGCTCGTCCCTGCGCGTCTCCGCCGGCGAGGGTCTGGTCTCTCCGGGAAGGCTGTGTTTTTGCTGCAGTCTGGGTGTCTGAGTTGTCGCTGGGCATGTATGTGTAGAGATCCGCGGGTTGGGAGCGCGCGCTTTTGGAGAGGGACGCGGCCGTCTGCGCCAGAGACGCGTTGGTGCCGGTGGCGTTGATGTGGATCGGAGTCGCCTGCGTGCTGTTGCTTTCCGTCCCGTTGCCGCTCGCGGTGGTGGTGGGGCTGGGAGTGGTAGGGGTGTTGACTGACTTGTTTGGAGACCATATGAGGCTGTAGTAGATGGCCAGGATGATCGCGGCTAGAGACACGGATAAAACATAGGCGAACACGGTGGCCAGTCTTACCCACTTCTTATTGGTCTTTGCAGCCATCTTTGCCTTCTTGTCGCCCGTGTAAGTGGCCGGTTTGCCCCTCTCCATGTTGGGCATGTAGTCTCGGTCCCGATTGGCCCGGGTTTTCCCTCGATGCTCCACGACTCCGTCCGTTTTGAAGGATGTCGAGGCTCTTTTACGCGCGGGTTAAATCGAGTCGCGTTCATCCATGGCGCTCGAAATGTCTCAAGAATCCATCAGGATCATGTTGCAGCTCAGTGTGGATGTTGATGATGATGGTGGTGCTGATGCTTCTGGTGTTTTCCAGCATCCAGCGCAGCTTTTTCCCCGAAGGCTGAGATGTTTCTGATCCAAATATCATGGGAATGGATTAGAGAGGGTTGAAAATGATGAGACGGATCATCATACTGTCCACACATCTGCGTGTGTCTGTGTGTGTGTTATTCAACTAAAGAAGAGGCTTCATCTGCTAAAAATACAGGAGAGGAGGAGGAGGAGGCTCTTAAAGGACCAGCGGAGACTGAAGAGAGAAAACGACTCAGTTCATTCAAGATCTGGTATCACTTTATGAAAACTCTCATCAAAATGCATTTGAAAAATATTATATAATGCTTAACAGATCTGTGTGATGTGCATTCAGATAAGAACGAATTTTATTCATCAAATATTATATATATATATACATACATACAGTACATACATATATATATATATATATATATATATATATATATATATATATATATATATATATATGTGTGTGTGTGTGTGTACATTACTCATTTTAACTTATTGCACTAAAATAACATAAAAATAATAAAATAAAAAATGTATTTAAAAAGCAAAAACTACTAAAAATGTCAAAATCACACCGCAAAATGGCAACATTAAAATTAAAATTAAAACTGAAAATATAAAAATAAAACTGATTCAAAATATTAATAAAAACTACAAGAGAATCTCAATGATAGCCTAATAAAATAACACCATCTCAGATAACTGTTCTTAAGTAAAAAAAAAATCATATAACTACATATTATTGCATCTTGAATGCAATAATTCAAATTACAGTCATGAATACATCATAAAAAATACACATTATCTCTTATTAGTGTAATTATATATATATATATATATATATATATATATATATATATATATATATGTATATATATATATATATATATATATGATGTTATTTATATTACAAAAGAGAATATATTAAATATATGATATGCCGTATGATGCATAATGCTTGTTAGATGCTTATTCATAACCTTTATTATAGATTATCAGATCTTGCTTTGGATGAATCCTTCAGAACTCAACACCTGATGGACAAATGTGATCTGTCAATCAAACAATATCCCACTGCTCAAAAACTGCAAAATAACATGCAGAACATTATTTTAAATATATATTTATAATATGGGTCTAATATATACTGTATTTTAATTAATTCAAATAAGAAAGCAGTATATTGTTTATAACATTTATGATATAACATTAATCTGCATCATTAGAAATCGTTCCACTAGCGCTTTTGATAACTAATGAATCATTCCTAAATATGCACTGAATATTTGATATGAAATAAGGAAGCTTCTGATGCTATTTTTATTTACATAATTCATAGATCCATTAAAATAAATGATCTCCTATATTATGGATTCTGGCTGTATTTTTAATGTGTTTAAAGTTTTTATGTTTTTTTTTTTTTTCTGTGATAAATGTTTTTTTTATTATTATTATTATTTTGGATAAAAGCAAAATGATTTAACATTTGCAGTGAATGTAAATGTTTGTTTAACTGAACATGAAGTTGCATAAAGATGGATTTCCCTTTGATGTGGTCTAAACACGCAGAATCATTAATCGTCCTTCCTGACCTCTTTAGCACCGAGTCAGTAATTAAGCTGTTAATTGTGGCGTTTGGACAGATGATGCTCCTGCAGGGGCTGCTGGATGTTCGTCTGTCCTCTGATGCCACAGGACCTGATTGACACCACATCACCTGGAAGCGCTGCTGCTGCATGAGCCAATCAGGTTTAGAGTTTATAATCCTGCACCATGATGTCCTGCTCTGATTGGCTGGCTGGTAAGAACCAATCACTGCCGTCCAGCTCTGATGGTCTGATGGCTTTGAGACAGAGGTCATGAGCACTGAGTTCACACTTACATACTGAAAATATTCCTATACGTGCATGTTAATACCTAAACCAAATATATGTTAGTTTATTACAGTATTTTTGATTGTCAGTAATTGGTTAATGTTTTGCCAGTGGGCATCACTAACATTTTATAAATCAGAATGTGTGTGTGTGTGTGTGTGTGTGTGTGTGTGTGTGTGTGTATTTACGCAGCTAAAGATCTGAGTTAAAATAAAAATGACTCATATATTAAATAAACGATTGTTTGTTTTATTTTTGTATTATTAGTTTTGTTAGAAATTTAAAATAATGGTTTTCTATTTAAATATACTTTAAATATAATTTATTTCTTTGATGCGCAGCTGTATTTTCAGCATCATTACTCCAGTCTTCAGTGTCACATGATCTTCAGAAATCATTCTAATATGATGAGTTATTATCAATGTTGGAAACAGTTTTGCTGCTTAATATTTTATTGGAACCTGTGATACTGTTTTCAGGATTATTTGATGAATAAAGTTAAAATGAACAGCATTTATTCAAAATAGAAATCTTTTGTAACAATATATGCTACTGTTCAAAAGTTTGGGGTCAGTACATTTTATTTTATTATTATTATTATTATTTTTAAGAAATGAATGTTTTATTCAGCAAGTATGTTAAATTGATAAAAAGTGATAATAAATACTTATATTGTTAGAAGAGATTTCTTTATTCATCAAATAATCCTGAAAAAGTATCACAGGTTCCCCCCCAAAATAATAATAATAATAATAATAATAATTAATAAGCAGCAAAACTGTCTCCAACACTGATAATAAATCAGCATATTAGAATGATTTATGAAGATCATGTGACACTGAAGACTGAAGTAATGATGCTGATTAAAATTCAGCTTTGCATCACAGGAATAAATTACAGTTTAAAGTATTTAAAAAACAAACAAAAAAAAAAACATTATTTTAAATGGTAATAATATTTTACAATATTACTGTTTTTTCTGCATTTTTGTTCAAAAAATAAAAAAAACTTTAAAAATCTTACTGATCCCAAACTTTTGAACAACTGTGTGTGTGTGTGTGTGTGTGTATATATATATATATATATATATATATATATATATATATATCAATTTTATAAAATATATATAACATAGATGGAGTTTTGGTTCTGTCGCCTTTGGCTTGCTTAGTTGGGGACACTTAATTTCTGGCAATATTGGATATAATAACTGGAAAATTGAGTGTTTACTATTGTCCTCTTGCATTATCGACACACTATTTTCCTGTTTAACACTGTAAAGCTGTATTGTATAAAGCGCTATATAAAGGTGACTTGATTTGTAGGGGTATGAATTCAGTTAGGGTTAAACAGTTCAAGTCTATATGTCTCATCCATATTTGGGTAGATAAATGTGTATATGTAAAATAGTTTCTTATGTTTAATATTCTGTGAGATCATAGACTGTCACTGACATCAGCCACATGAATAATATAATATTAATGAACTTAAATCCCTAAGTAATATAACGTGTTCTTGATGGTTCTCCAGTATTATTGTTAAATGAAACGCTCCTGCTCCTGCAGTGTTGTGAATGTGAATGGTTTGTCCTGTAGTTTCGGGAACAGCCTCGTGTTAATGTGCTCCGTGATTATTTACATGTGTCAGCTCATATTTGACTAATAGCCAAACGACATGAACGTCGTTCTGCTCCACAGTCCAGCTCATCCGGCTCATTCTGCGCCAGATGCATCTCTTCACACTGATTTTACTCAAGATCAGTTTAATTTGAATTAATATAGTAATGAATCTAAGCTTCTGTGTGTGTGTGTGTGTGTGTGTGTGTGTGTGTGTGTGTGTGTGTGTGTGTGTGTGTGTCAGACCCTTCGGAAACCTGTCAATGAGAGCCATGCTAATATTTACATATTCTAATCTTACATCATTAATAATGCCAAACCCTTGTTCACTCAGGTGAAATTTGGTGCTTGCCATTACTAATCAAACACGTTTTCAGAACATTCTGGCAAAGTTATGAACAAATGTTCCAGTAACATTAATAGAATGTTTGTTCAGAGTTCTCATAATGTTACCATAGAAACATTATTTACACATTCTTTAAATGTAACTTGTTTCGGAATGTTCAGAGAACATTCAAAAGTAACGTTTCTCAGAATGGTTATAAAATTATAAAATGGAATGTTCCTTTAACGTCATGGCAACATTACCAAAACAATGTTAGAATACAGTTTTATTAGCTTGCTTAGTATTTAGGCCTTAATTTAAGATTTATTTATTTATTTGAATTACATATAAATGTGATGCATATTTGTCAGTCAAACATAAATGAAACAAGTCAGATAAACTGAATGTGTTTTAAACACAATAACCAGGTTTTTTTGTTTATCTAAATAAATCCAAGTTGTTTCAGTCTAACTTACTGAATATTGCTTATTCCATATTTTAATTACGTTAATACTTTTTAACTAAATAAAAAAAATGCATTTAATTTTATATAAATATTTAATTTAATATTTATTTATTTTACAATGAACTGATTTATGCTGATTCTAAACAATTTGAATGAATGCATTTTGAAAATATGATTATTTAAATAAAATCAAATAGACGCAAATATTTAATGGCATTATTTTTAGAGTGCAGAAATCTGAGCTGTTTTATGAATGTATGACTGACAAATATGCATCAAAAAATTTATTAGTTTGTTCATGTTAAAAGTGTGGAATACAGACAGATTGAAATTTATACACAATTCAGATATATAAATCTTACATTCAGGCCTAAATATGTGTATTCGCTCCTCCTTAAATCCATTCTGGATTCTTATATCCTATGCTACTGTATTATTTGATTTTTAACATGCTAGTACGCAGAGAAATGGTGTAGACCTGAGCAGGGCGGGTCCGGGCCGCTAAAGATGCTCATTTGCAATGCATATTGAAGGCAGGACGTCCTGCCGGCTCATTTGAGCCGAGTTTCCCCAAAGTCCTTCATTCTCACCGGGGACAATGAGTTCAGGACTGAAGCTTTAGACCACATTACTGTGGTGATCCGTCCAAAATGAACCGAAACCGCTACACGCTTCAGGAACCTGATGTCAAAGAGTATCTGGTGAAGGGAGACAGGTTCACAAAATGGAAAGAAGTAAGTGGATGGGATCATGTTTAGGACTCATATAAACATCATAGTCAATATTAGTTCATGGATTCATATTTGACTGTGTGACAGGTGCTTTTTGTCCTAATGCTGAAAAATTACCAAATTTTTTGATAAAAAGACATAATTATTATGAGACACTGTCAGTGTTTATTAAAAATGGGCCTTTTTGACCAGTTAGATTTGTGTTTACGGTCCATTTCTGATGTTTATATTCATGTTGAGAGATATTTTATAGATGTTTTATAGTTTTATAATAAAAACTCTTCACAGGACTCCAAGAAAACCACACCGGTCACCATGAAGATGGATCCGAAAGGATTTTACCTGTACTGGATCAATCAGAGCAAGGTAAGATATGAATTTGACTGTCTTTCTGCTGCTTCTACAAAAAAAAAAAAAAAAAAATATATATATATATATATATATATATATAGAATTTATTAATCATTTATATTCAGTATATTCTGTAAGACTTTTATTTGTCAGCTAAACTATATACAAAAACCTTAATGTTTGATTTAATGGTTTGTTGAGAATATTTATTCACTTCTTACATTGACGCGATTTTGTTTTATTTTTATTAGGTAATATATTTAATTTAATTTGTAAGACCTTTATTTGTCAGCTGAACCAAAATCTACTAAATTATTACGTGAAATCCCACTTACACTCTCAAAAAAAAAGTACTGTACTATGTTACAGTGATGGTAATACCACAGTATTTTGACATTTACCATGATGCAGCGTGATTACTATATTCATAGTTCAGTGTCCAAAACACCAGTCATCTAATGTTTTGTTCTTTAAACAAATGTCGATAAATTTATTTAATTTGACTAAATAAATTAACACATTTTTTATTTGAAATGTATTATTTATATTAAGTTTATTTAATTTAATTTATTTAATTTTTTAAGTATATTTTCCATTTTCATTTATTAATACATTTTGACTATTAGAGTTTTTAAAAACATGTCTATTTTATTATTGTTTTTATTTTAGTTTTTAATGTATTTATTTGTATTTATTTTAGTTTAGTTTTCATTAAGTTTTAGTTTGTTTTTTTAGTAGCCGGCTTGGCAGCTGGCTGAAATAAAATATGTTTACGTTTTGCTATATTTTATTTTATTTCAGGTTAAACTTTATTTTATTTCAAGTCACAAGATTTTATGTTTTATGGTTTTAGTCAACTATAATAACTCTTATTTGTTACTGGCATTCACAAAATCACAACCAATATCTGCTGTTCTATTATAAATACCAGTGGGAAGTCATTTGGTGTAACAGCTGAAAATATCATAGTTTGATAACGTAACAATTATGTATATATTTTAGATTTTAATATATTAAATTCATTTTGCAAGGCCCTGCCTGTTATGAGAGCAACATCATCCACACATGATATTCATAAGAGCTTCAGGCCTCCAGCAACTGTGTGTGTGTGTGTGTGTGTGTGTGTGTGTGTGTGTGTGTGTGTGTGTGTGTGTGTGTGTGTGTGTGTGTGTGTGTGTGTGTTTGATATGCGAGTGAATATTGATTTGTGCTGATGAAGGTTTGCAGGGTGTCAGATCTCTTTCAGCTTCTTCTGTGGGCAGAGAAACATTCTGAGCTGCTGGATATAAACATGCTATGATCTGACAGCATATTGTGTTATAATGTACATTCAAACACTTTGTGTTCATAAACATCAGCTTCACTTATAAACGTTGTCTGGATATAAAGATTCAGTTCACTTGGGTTTATATAATCACTCCTAAAAGTGACATAAAAGCACATTTTAGGCCAATACAAATTCAGGCTCACAATCACACACATTAATCGCATTTTATTTCCGTCATAAAAAAAGTATTTTGTCATCTTAGTATAAACCGTATATATAGTATTTATTCATATTTTGAATTAGCTTTTATTTTTATATTTTATATATTTTTTTAGTTTCTATTTAAAATATTTATTTTTTCAGTTTTACTTTTAGTAATTTTAGTAATTTTACATTTTACAAGTTTTATTTTTTAAATGTATTTATTTATTTTATTTAATTTATTATTATTTTTTTTGTGTGTGTGATTTTGTTAAATCTGTTTTTCACACCAGGCCCAAAAATCACATACAGTTATCATTTATTATTAAATTATTAGTATTAGTGTGTGAGTGTGTACACATTTATTTTTATTTATTTAATTTTTAGTAGTTTAAATACTAACTTTTGTTTTCTAAATTAAATTTTTTACATTTTTTTAAGTTCAAGTTTATATAATATTTTAGTTTCATTTTAGCTTCATTTCAATTAACGAAAACAATTTGCAATAGTTTTATATTTTAGTTTGAGTTAAAAATACTAGCACTGCACACAACATCATGTGATTTGTTAGCAATTATTTTGCAATAATGTTTGATTTAACGGTTTATTGAGAATCTCTCACCTATGATCTTCTCATCCATTACATTCATGCATTTTTCTAAAGCAACTTGAAATTATACATTTGGTCCCATGACCTTCACCCTCTACTGTTTGAGCTACAGAAATTCTGTATCCTGTTCCGTGCATTCTCTGTGATGTCACATCCTGTGTCTCTCTGTCTCGCAGGAAAATGAGTTTCTGGATATTGCCACCATCAGGGACACACGAGCCGGGAAATATGCCAAGCTCCCTAAAGTATGTGCCCTGTCCGTGTGTTTTATGTCGCATTACTTTCATTCATGACTAAACAGACGCAGTGTCAGTGTTTGAGTTCATTGTTGCATTTGAGTATTTGTGTGAATTTGCCTTGCAAACAGCAGCGTTCAGCAGAAACAATCACATCAACCACAGTCAACTCATGTTCAGATCACAGAATCACATCAGCTACTGACATACCGCATTAACATATGAACATACTCAACCGTTCTGATCATCCTTCTCACAAAGTTTTGACATTTACGCATTTATCAGGTGCTTTATCCAAACAGTTGGGGAGCATTTTTGACATGCGTATCTTTCAGTGCTATTAGAAACATAAACAGGATTCCATGTTTGATATATCACTATTGTTATATAAATTATACAGTGATTTTCTTTGTCCTCACACACACATACACACAGCTGTTGACCTCGTGTTTCTCCCTTCACACATTTGCATGAAGCCGGATTTGTTTGCCGGTCTGGGTTGTTCTTGTTGATGGGTCATGTATGGAAAGCAGACGTCATGCATGAGACGTTTAAAGTTTTTAGAGCTTTCACTCCTAAACGCCACTCGCTTTGAAATCTGAGGGACTTTCAGAAATCTGAAGTGTCACTTTAGTGTTCAGGGACGTTTTAGCCAACGCTTCATATCTTCCTCTTTCAGCATCCAAAGGTTCGTAACGTCTTCAACATGGATTTTCCTGACAGCCATCATCTGGCCAAAGCGCTGACCATCGTGACGGGACCAGACACCGTCAACCTCACATATCACAACTTCTTTGCTGCTAAAGAAGTGGCCCAGGTATCATACTTCATATATTTGTGACCTTGGAGCACAAAAGCAGTCTTGTATCTATAGCCAAAAAAACATTGTATGGGTCAGAATTATCGATTTTTCTTTAATGCCAAAAATCATTAGGATATTAAGTAAAGATCATGTTCCATGAAGATATTTTGTACATTTCCTACCGTAAATATATCAAAACTTAATTTCTGATCAGTAATATGCATTGCTAAGAACTTCATTTGAACAACTTAACATATGTGTTTACTTTTAAAACACACTTCAGTGCATTTAATTTTACATCTAAAGATAGATAGATAGATAGATAGATAGATAGATAGACAGACAGATAGATAGATAGATAGATAGATAGATAGATAGATAGATAGATAGATAGATAGATAGATAGATAGATAGATAGATAGATAGATGACGGCAGCCACATGTTTAACAGAACTAATGCTGCATTTAAAGCAGCCGCTGGTCTTTGTGGTTCTGAAATTGGTTTATGATTTTCATATCCTGCCACTAATAAGCTGCAGTGAAGATCAATTGTGTTATTTCTGTGTGCCTCAAAGCGCTGAGGTTTTTCATTCGCCCTCTGGTGGATGAATGCATTATAAACACATCTGATTTCTGAGATAAACGCAGACTGTGTTTGTTATTAGTGCCGTTTACTCAAACAAGCAACACTACTGTCACTGATATGAACAAACAGAGCATTAAAGAAATAGTTCACCGAAAAAATAAAAATTAGCTGAGATTTTACTCACCCTCAGATCATCAGAGATCAGGATGAGTTTGTTTCTTCATCAGATTTGGAGAAATGTAGCATTGCATCAGTGTCTCAGCAATGGATGCTCTGCAGTGAATGGGTGCCGTCAGAATGAGAGTCCAAACAGCTGATAAAAACATAACAATAATCCACAAGTAATCCACAGCACTCCAGTCCATCAGTGAACATCTGGAGAAGACAAAAGCTGAAACACATCCAGCATTAAGACATTTTTTAACTAAAATACATAAGAGTTCATAACCCATAATAACACTTCCTCCAGTGAAAAAGTGTTCTGGTGTGAATCAGGAGAGAAATCTGCACAGATCAAGCAGCGTTTAAACAGCTCTAAACTAATATGTGTCTGGATTTTGATGTGAGAGACAACAGGAGATGCACTTTTTCACTGGAGGAAGTGTTATTATGGATTATAGACTCTATGTATTTATAGTTATAAACATCTTAATGCTGGATGTGTTTCATCTTTTGTCTTCTCCAGTTGTTAACTGATGGACTGGAGTGCTGTGGATTACTTGTGGATTATTGTGATGTTTTTATCAGCTGTTTGGACTCTCATTCTGACGGTACCCATTCACTGCAGAGGATCAATCTGTCATGTTTTTCTAATGTAAGTTAATTTCTTTTTGGCACAGATGTGGGCAGACGACATCCTGGCTATAGCATATAACACACTGAGAGCAAACGCCTGCAGACAGTTCTTCCTGGAGAAAGTGTGAGGATCTGTGCTGTCAATTTGAGACTAGCCATGACATGACAAATATTGATTTTTATTCATAATATTCCATATTGTGTCTTCTTTATAGGTATGTCCGCCTCTCATTGCAGACCAACAAAGATGGGAAAATCCCTGTTAAAAAGTAAGAAAAAAAAAAGATATTTCAAATAAATGCTGCTCTTTTGAACTTTCTATTCATTAAAGAATCATGAAAAATAAAATGCATCACAGTTTCCACAAAAATATGACGCAGCACAACTGTTATAATCAACATAATAATAATAATAATAATAATAATAATAATAATAATAATAAATGTTTCCTGAGCAGCAAATTAGCATATAAGAATGATTTCAGAAGATCACGTGACACTGAAGACTGGAAAATTCAACTTTGATCACAGAAATAAATTACAGTTTAACAGATATTCACATAGAAAACAGCTGTTTGAAATGATAATAATATTTCACAATTTTTACTATTTTTTTTATCAAATAAATGCAGCCTTGGTGAGCATAAAAATCTTACCGACCTCAAAATTTTGAATAGAACAGCATTTGGGATGCTAATGTCACTAGGTGTAATGTGCATTGTCGCACATTAAAGTGATACTTAATATTTTATATCTTCTCCTAATGATCTTAATCTTTCGTCTCAGTATCTTTAAGATGTTTCCAGCAGACAAGAAAAGGGTGGAAGCTGCTCTAGTCGCAGCAAATCTCCCGAAAGGAAAGGTGTGTGTGTTTACTTCATGCTTGTGTATGAGAGTGTTTATGCAGTATTTAACCATGAGTCGTCTCGTGTTGTTAGTTCGACACCATTAAACCCGATGTGTTCACTGAAGCGGCCTTCAAGACCTTCATACTCCATCTGTGTCCCAGACCTGAAATCAATGAAATCTTCACGTCCTTGTGAGTGAACGCACTCCATGTGTTCATTTGATCATTTGATCTGATCTTTGATCAGTGTTTGATTATGACCTCCACAGCACGAAAGGAAAGGGTTTCATGACGAAGGAGATGCTGACCAAGTTTCTGAACGAGAAACAGCGAGATTCCCGTCTCAACGAGGAGCTGTTTCCACTCGTCAGACCCGAACAGGTGAAGAATCTCATAGAGAAATACGAGCCGAGCTCGTCCAACGCCAGCCGCGGTGAGTGTCCCACAGAGATCCGTTTAATGAGCCATTTACAAAAACAAATAAATTCTGATGCAGCGTTATTGATTTAATTAATATTCTAAATTAGCTTTAATTTTTATGTTTTCAGTTAATTTTTTTATGTGCTTTTGTCAGTTTTTATAAAAAATTTTTACATTTCTATAGTTTTCATTTTAATTTTGCAATTTTAGTACTTCAGTGTAAACTTATTTTCTTTCAGTTTCTAGTTTTTGTATTTTTAAGTTTTTAATATATCTTACATTAACATTATTATTCTACATTTATTGTCTTGATCCACTGCCAACAGTTTTTATTTTACATAAAATAAAATAAAATAAAATAAAATAAAATAAAATAAAATAAAATAAAATATTATTCTTATGTCTGCTGTCTTGGCCCACTGGCAACAGTTTTATTCATGTTTTAAGCAGAAACATCACTAAAGTGTATTAAATTTATACTTAAAATAATTTTCTTCATATTAAAGTCAATTTTAAGAAAATGTATATTATTCCAAAATAAAAATAAAAATGGAAAATCTTAATATAAAAACAAGTTCAGTTATACTAATATAATATAATATTAATAAAAACAATACAGACATTTAAAAACATAACTAATAAAAATGACATGCACAACAAAATTTAGTAAAACATAATTTTTGGAATACACAACAAATGTAGTAAAGCTTGAACTTAAATTACAATAAAAATTTAAAATCAAAAAATAAAAACAAGTTACAAATATTAATAAAACGAAAATATAATGTTAATTACAATGATATAAACATTTAAAAAAAACATAACTAATAAAAATGACAAAAATACACAAGAAAATTAACACAACTTTAACTTAAAATGAAAATAATTAATAAAATATTAAAATATTAATAAAAACGATATAATATAATATAATTAAAAAACTAAACAGACATTTAAAAACAATAACTAATAGAAATTACAAAAATACTCAACAAATTGTAAAGTAAAACTTTAGTAAAACTTTAACTTAAATTAAAATAAAAGTGGAAAATCTAAAAATAAAAACCAGTTAAAAATATTAATAAAACTAAAATATAATGTTAATTTACAATGATATAAAAGTTTAAAAAACATAACTAATAAAAATGACAAAAATACACAAGAAAATTAACACAACTTTCATTTAAAATTAAAATAATTAATAAAATATTAAAATACTAATAAAAATGATATAATATAATATAATTAAAAAACTAAATAGACATTTAAAAACATAATAACTAATAGAAATGACAAAATTACTCAAATTTTAAAGTAAAACTTCAGTAAAACTTTAATTTAAATTAAAATAAAAGTGGAAAATCTAAAAATAAAAAGTTTATAATATTAATAAAAACTATATAATATAATCAGCTCAGTAAATAACAACAGTGTTTTTGACATGTGACTGTATTTGTAAAAGGTTCATTCAAAGTTTTTGCTGCTGCAGGTCAGATTTCTCCAGAAGGGTTGATGTTTTATCTGATGGGATCTGAAACATCAGTGGTGAAACTGGACAAACTGGCCCAGAGTCACGATATGACCCAACCCATCCCACATTACTTCGTCAAATCCTCCCACAACACCTACCTCACAGGTGAGGAGAAAACCCAAGCAGTGACACTGAGGATGTTTGTGGATATTTACCTGAAAGCGTGTGTTGTGTGCAGCGGGGCAGCTGACGGGCGTCTCGTCTCCGGAGATGTACCGCCAGTGTCTCCTCGCCGGGTGCCGCTGTCTGGAGCTCGACTGCTGGAAGGGCAAACCTCCGGATGAAGAGCCAATCATCACCCACGGCTTCACCATGACAACCGAGATCCTCTTCAAGGTGGGCTCCTCCAATCAGAGCTCTTGCTGTTATTATGGGATCAAATGGGATCAAAACCATTGTTGCTGTGGCTCAGTGGTAGAGCGTTGTGTTAGCAGCGCAAAAGGATGTGGGTTCAAATCCCAGGGAACACACATACTGGTAAAAAATGTATAGCATGAATGCACTGTAGGTCGCTACTAAATGTGTAAATGTAAAACCTAAATACTCAGATACTATAAATAGCTGCTTGAAAAAGCATACTTTTAAAATGAGCACTTATTACAGAAATTAAATTCTTTAAAAGAATATAATGAAGTGTGAAGTAGTTAGTTGCAATTAAAGTAAAATGCATTATTCATTCAAACTGTGTTATAGTTTAAATTTGTGTTAAATGGAATTATTTGAGCTTTTTTATATGTAATTTTATAATTACTTATATTGTCTTTGAAATAACACTAGTTTGAATACATGTAATTAAATTAATTAAAATACAAAACTAATAATAAAATAAAATAAATCTAATTTGAGTAGATTACATTAAATTAATTACATTAAAAAATAATAATAATATAATAAAATAAAATAAAATAAAATATACAATAAAAAATATTTAAAAAATAAAATAAAAAAATATAAAAAATAAAATAAAATAATGTAAAGTAAAATACAATACACCAAATATTAAATATTAAAAAATAAAAAAATTAAATTAAATTAAATTAAATCAGTTACATGAATAACATAAACTTGTAACATTTTCCATTTATTAACATTAGTTAAATATATTATTTAACATGAAATAACAGTGAAATCTGCATGAATGCACTGTAAGTCGCTACTAAATGTGTAAATGTAAAACCTAAATACTCAGATACTATAAATAGCTGCTTGAAAAAGCATACTTTTAAAATGAGCACTTATTACAGAAATTAAATTCTTTAAAAGAATATACTCAAGTGTGAAGTAGTTAGTTGCAACTAAACTAAAATGCATCATTCATTCAAACTGTGTTATAGTTTAAATTTGTGTTAAATGGAATTTAAATTGGAATTTGAACTTTAGAATGCTTTTTTATATGTAATTTTATCATTACTTCTATTGTCTTTGAAATAACACTAGTTTGAATACATTTAATTAAATTAATTAAAATACAAAACTAATAATAAAATAAAATAAATCTAATTTGAGTAGATTACATTAAATTAATTACATTAAATAATAATAATAATATAATAAAATAAAATAAAATAAAATATACAATAAAAAATATTTAAAAAATAAAATAAAATAATAAAAAATAAAATAAAATAATGTAAAGTAAAATACAATACACCAAATATTAAATATTAAAAAATAAAAAAACAAATTAAATTAAATAAAATTAAATTAAATCAGTTACATGAATAACATAAACTTGTAACATTTTACAAAAAGGTTCCATTTATAAACATTAGTAAAATATATTATTTAACATGAACTGACAGTGAAAACTACTTCTAAAGCATTCATTAATCCTAATCAAAAGCATTAAAACATGATCATTTAAAATGAACTTTAACATAATCTAATTTGACTTTATTGCAAAGTGCAATTTAATGGCCTTTTATTTCAGTAATACTATATTATCTACAGTTTTTTTTAAATATACTTTTAAGATGTGAAGTACACTACAAGTGCGCATTGATTATGATTAAGTGGACTTTTCTTCACAAGGGTAAAGAATGTTCTTTCTTCCTGACAGGATGTGATTGAAGCGATCGCTGAGAGCGCCTTCAAAACATCCAAGTATCCTGTGGTCCTTTCCTTTGAGAACCACGTTGATTCGTAAGACACATCCCTAATATTTAATTGACAAATGAACACATTTTGCTCCTCACGCTGCAGGTTTGATGGTGTGATGTCTGGGATGTGATGTAACTGCGCTCGTGTGTTTGTTTCAGAGTCAAGCAGCAGGAGAAGATGGCCAACTACTGCAGGACGATCTTCGGAGACGCTCTGCTCGTTGACGTGCTGGACAAATATCCCGTGAGTTCAGATGTCGGGTTCAAGCACTTCATATGTCATTAAATAAATCATTTAAAATATAATTTGTCACACAGGACTATTTAAAATTGAGTAGTGAGGGTGAAAAAAAATAATAAAAATTAAATAAATTAACAGTTACACAAAGTAAAATTAACTTTACATTAAGGTTACATTCGTTTACGTTTACATGTACATTAGTTAAATATATTGGTTAACATGAGAACCAATAAAAATATTTCTAAAGCATTTAAAATTGATAATGTAATTAAACATTAAATAAAATAATAAAATAAATGGTGTTAGATTAACTAAAATGATCAGTTTACAGTCAGGTTCCATTTGTTAACATTACTTAATATGAACAAAAAAAAAAAAATACTTCTAAATAAAAAAAAAAAAAACATACCTCTAAAGCATTTAAAATGGACTAGTGGCAAAGAAAATGTGATCAAAAATGATAAATAAAATAAATAGTGACCAATTACATGAACTAATAATACAAATATTTATAAAGCATTTAAAATAGAATAGTGAATATTAAAAATTTTATTTTATTTTATTTTATTTTATTTTATTTTATTTTATTTTATTTTATTTTATTTTATTTTATTTTATTTTATTTTATTTTATTTTATTTTATTTTATTTTATTTACCAGTAACACTTTACAGTGAGGCTCAGTTTGTTAATAATACTTAATATGAACTAAAAATAAAAAATACTTCTAAAGCATTTAAAATGGACTAGTGGCAATGAAAATATGATTAAAATGACAAATAAAAATAAACAGTGACCAGTTACATGAACTAAAATTAACAATTTGCATTTAAGATCTACTTGTTAATTATATTATTTAATATGAACTAATTATACAAATAGTTATAAAGCATTTAAAATAGACAAGTGAATATTAAAAATTAAATTAAATTAAATTAAATTAAATTAAATTAAATTAAATTAAATTAAATTAAATTAAATTAAATTAAATTAAATTAAATTAAATTAAATCAAATCAAATCAAATCAAATCAATGAGCCAGTAAGACTTTACAGTGAAGTTCAGTTTAACATTACTTATCTATATTAGTTAACAATGAATGATAGCATTCTAAAGCATTCATTAATCTTAGTTATTGTTAATTTGAACATTTACTTAAACATAATTAAAAGCAAAAGTTGTATTTTTTAAAATATATATGTATTAACAGACCTGAGCTGGCTATGAATGGTTGTTTTTTTAATTAATTTTAACAAAGATTAATAAATACCTTAATAAATATTGCATAAATATTGCACATTGCTAGTTAATGTTAATGCTTTAACGAACATTAATTAATGAGACCTTATTGTAAAGTGCTACCAATGACCTGTCAGTTGTAATTCGACTTAATATCCGATCTAATCTTCTATGGTTTTGTTTTTAGCTGAAGCCGGGTCATCCGGTGCCGAGTCCGTCTGAGCTGATGGGTAAAATCCTGATCAAGAATAAGAAAAGCAGCGCACCTCCCAGCAAACCAGAACAAGCCAAGAAAGCATCCGGTCCAGAGCAAGCCAACGCATCTCCGGACGACTCCGAGTCCAACCAACCCGCCGATCCAAACCAACCCGCTCCAACTAACCCAGAGAGCAGCGACCCGCCGCAGGCAACCGGTCAGTTCTTCTGTAAACCAGTCCTCAAACCAGTCTTTCTATTAAGAGTCCAGAGTTTGTGAAGATGATTCAACGGACCAGACAAAAGCAAATCCCATTGAAAATAACAGCATTTTGTGTCTAACTGCTCCAGATGACCGTGAAGAACATGATGACCACGATGAACAGGACGAAGAGAAGATGAAGAACTCTGATGAGGTGAACTAGACAGTACATATCTGTGACTTCTGGCCTCTTTTGTCTCTTCTGCTCACCAAGGCTGCGTTTATTTGACCAAAATACAGTAAAAGCTATAAAAATGTTAAATATTGTTACAATTCAAAATAGCTGTTTTCTGTGTGAATATGTGTTAGAATGTAATTTATTCCTGCGATCAAACCTGCATTTTCAGCATCATTACTGCAGTCTTCAGTAGGGGTCTAATGCATTTAGAATGATCACAAAATTCAAGATGTGGGGGCAGAAAATGTATATTTATATAATTTCATATATTACACAAAGAGTGCCGTTTTTTTCTCTCCAAAAATCAGCATGATTACAAATCAAGTGAAATAATTTTTTTTTTTACCACAGTTAATCAAGAGACAGTATTGCCTGTTTTTTGACAACAATAATAACTCAGCACTGTTTTAGTCTTTACTGTCACTTCTGGAAACATTTTAATGCATCCTTGCTGAATAAAAGTTTTAATTTCTTTGAAAAAAGCATGTTTTTGAAGAGTAGTGTATGCTGCCGTGAAACTTTCCATGTAGTAAGCTGCTTTTTATAAGTAATTGTGTGCTGCATGAAGTGTAACGACTTCTCTTGTTGAGTCTCTATTATTTGTCATTTCCTCTCAGGGAACCGCTGGACAGGAAGTGACGGCGTATGAAGAGATGTCAGCTCTGGTCAACTACGTACAGCCCAACAAATTCATCTCTTTTGAGAACGCAGCCAGTGAGTTCACGCTCATATGTGTGTGATCAATATATAATGAATGCACCTGAAACCTATTCTTATGCAATATTACACAATAAATATAATGAATGTTTTTGGCAAATGATTCCTATTTAAGCTATAAATATGCAAGTTTAAATGTATAAACCAATAAAATGTAGTGAAATTATTTAAATTTCATCGTTATGTTTACCTAGTAACACTTTCCAATAGTTTCATTTGTTAACATTAGTAATAACATTAGCTACTATGAACTACAATGAGCCTTATAGTTTATTAATAATTGTTGATGTTAGTTAAAAAATGTTCTTTATTGTTCATGTTAGCATTAATTGATGTTAGCACACACCATTTGATTTTATTGATTTTTATATTTACATTTTCTTTATGTTGTATACATTTCATTAGTTCAAGCTTTAAGGGCTGCAGATTTCTGTCAAAATAAGATTTTGATGGTTTAATGTTTGAAAATGAAGAAATTAAAAATAAAATAATTTTACAAGTAATGCTAAATAAAATAATTATTATTATATTATTTTTTTTAAATGATCTTTTTTATTTTACAGTGGAATATTGCAATAGTTTTTTTATTTAGCCATTTTTATATTGTTATTTAATAATAATAAAAATAATAATAATAATTGTAACTCACCCAGAAAGAATAAAATCATAATAAAAATTTGATGGTTTAACGTTAACATTTAAAATGAATACATTAAGACACCATATCTATTAATATTGTAATTTTAAAGTAAAACAAAATATTTTTTCTTATATATTTTAATTTCTTATATATATATATATATATAATATAATATATTTTTTTTTAATGAAATATTAAATTAATAATATTTCTTATTTGTCTTTATTCAGTAAATGTTATATTTTTATTTAACATTATTATTATTTTTAAGAATAATGTTAATAAAAATTAATAATAATAACAATAATATATATATATATATATATATATATATATATATATATATATATATATATATATATATATATATATTTTTTTTTTTTTTTTTTTTATAAGACATGAAAAATGTGTTGCATCGTAGGACTGGATCTGCTGTTTTTGCCTTCTGTCCCATGTGTTTCATATTGATGATCTGATTCTGTCCAAATCTAGAAAAAAACAAGAGTTTTGTCATCTCTTCCTTCGTGGAAACCAAAGGAGAGAGTCTGATCGCTAAGAACGCTGTGGACTGGGTGGAGTATCCTTTACTTCTGACATGTACTCTCAGTTAGATTCAGATTCAGAGTTTTCTGCTGTTTGGATGTCAGTGCTTTCCTAAACTGATGTGTGTAGATATAATAAGAGGCAGATGAGTCGCATCTACCCTAAAGGAACCCGTGTGGACTCTTCTAACTACAGTCCTCAGCCCTTCTGGACCGCCGGCTGCCAGTTTGTGGCGCTCAACTACCAGACTATGGGTGAGACGCTTATGTTGGGTCAAATCACAGCAAACCTACGGCAGCTAATACAGTTATTAAATTATATAGATGTAAAATTAAAATAAATAATTTCATAATATTAATTATTTTAAATAAAATTATAAAAAATAACATTCTGTAATATATATATATTTTTTTGTTTGTTTTTTTATATAAATGTTTGTTTTTGAAGGTTTTTGTCAATAAGTTATTTGTTTATTTAAAAATATGCAAGAATGTCATTACATTAACTCAGGGTTTGTCAAATTGTGGTTCATGAGTTGATATGAACTAATATTTAATTAAATGCTAAGAGTGTAAAAAGTTCAAAAGTAAAAAAAAAAAATTAATAAAAAAAATAAAAAAGAAGAAATAGAAAACAGTAAAAAGAAAAAAAACATTATTTTGTAATTATTTTTTATTTATTTTTTTTCCACATTTTTTGTAAATTATTGCAGATTTCGTCCATAAATTATTTGTTAATTTAAAAACATGCAAGAATGTCATTACATTTAGCGCTGGGTTTCCCAAAGCTAATAATAAATTAAATCATAAAAATACAAAATTATAAAAAAGGTCACAAAATAAAACATTTAATTTAATTTTTTTTTTCTTTTTTGCAGGTTTTTGACCATAAATTACTTGTTTATTAAAAAATGTCATTATAAATGCCATTTATTAATCATAAAAAATGTAAAATTAAAATAAACAATTATAAACAATTTTAAAATAAAACATATCAACCAAAATAAAAACAATCAAAATGAAATACTTCCTAATATATATATATATATATATATATATATATATATATATAATTATTATTATTATTATTATTATTATTATTATTATTAAAATTATCAAAAAGGAGTTCAGTCAATGAAAAATGTAAGAATCAATTAGCAAATTGTGCAAATATTTTCATTAACCTTCACTTTTCTTCTTCTGTATTGTAATTATCTGGTGTTTTATTGATATTAGTGGATGTATGAAGTTTGTTCTCTTCAAGTGTCCTAGCTGAATGTGCATTTTAAAAAGGACCACACCGGCTCTTGATGTTCTTGATCTGCTGTCTCTGTGTCTGTGGGTTTAATGGTATGATGTGTATTTGATGCTGTAGACTTCCCCATGCAGCTGAACATGGCTCTGTTTGAGTTTAACGGCAGGACGGGTTACCTCCTCAAACACGACGTGGTCCGTCGCAGCGACAAGAAGTTCGATCCCTTCACCGACAGGATTGACACCATCATCGCCAGCACTCTCACCATTAAGGTAATGCAGAAATGCATTGGGGCTTATATAGAAAAAACACAATTTGACATTTTCCATTTCCACAAATTCTTTATATGCAATCTTTTCACTATCAGTGAATGTCTTTATGTCTCTTTGAACTCGTCTTTCTTGACTTGTAAATGTGTCTGTGAACTGTATCCTGTGTTCAGATTTACTCCGGTCAGTTCCTGTCGGAAAAGCACGTAAAAACCGGAGTGGAGGTCGAGCTCATCGGTCTGCCCAAAGACCCCAAACGCAAATACCGCACCAAATGGAGCACGACGCCCAACGGAATCAACCCCGAGTGGAACGAGGAGCCTTTCGTCTTTGAGAAGGTCAGACCCCGCGGCTCTCGTATCATTCATGACTCATTCATTCATTGAGCTGCTCGGAGGCTGACGTCTGTGTGATGTTGAGCAGATCTTGCTGCCGGAGATGGCTTACCTCAGACTCGTGGTTCAGGAGGAAGGAGGGAAGTTCTTAGGTCACCGAATCATTCCTCTGGATGCTATGCAGACCGGTGAGACCAGCACTCCCTCATCAAAAACAAGTGCACTTTAGCATGCTTCTATAAAGTATACTTACTACACAAATACTATACTTTAAAAGAATATAGTTCTGTGATTTAAATGTCATTTCAAAAACCTGTATGCATATTATTTGCAATTGATTTAAATGTATTATAGTTTACATTTATATTAAATGCAACTTAAGAGTGATTTTTACTTTAATGCATCTTTAAGTGCACTTTCACAATTGCATCTATTGTGTCTTTTGAAACATGGTTAAAGTGTATCGCTAATAAACAATTAAAGTAAACTAAAATATGCTTTCATGCTGATTACATTAACAGCATTATAAAATTAAATATCTTTTTTTTTGTTGGTAACATTTTACAATAAGGTTTCATTTGTTAACATTAGTTAACTACTGAATGTTAGTTAACTAATGAAAAATAATTGTAAAGAATTCATTAATCTCAAATTATTTTAATTTTAACATTTACAAATACATTATAAAAAATAAAATAAAAAAAGTTTTCTCCGCCATTATGAAGTAATGGACCTGAGCTAACATGGACCAACAATGAACCGTTTAATTAACACAAACAAAGATTAATAAATGCTGTAAAAATCTATTGCACATCGTTAGTTAATATTAGTTCATGCATTAATTAACATTAACCAATGGACCTTGTTGTAAAGTATAACCCATTTTTTCTAATAATGAAGTTGCAATTTAGTATATTTAAAATGTATTTCAACTAAGTGTTTTTTAAGTAAACAAACTATAATGTATTTTTAATGAGTAGTCTGGCTAAAATTAAATGTAACTGAATTTAAATCAATTTTGTTATAACAATTTTAATGGGTCTTAATTTAGAATTAATATTCAAACATTTAACCTGTGTTAAATTCAATTTACCAGTGTAGTTTACAACACTATATACATTAATTTAATTTAATTTAATTTAATTTAATTTAATTTAATTTAATTTAATTTAATTTAATTTAATTTAATTTAATTTAATTTTGCCAAATTTAATTTTAATTTAATTTAATTTAATTTAATTTAATTTAATTTAATTTAATTTAATTTAATTTTGCCAAATTTAGTACACTCCGATTTTATTTCTTTTAAAATAGACTTTTTCTGAAGTGCACAGTAGTAATAAACATGCTTTTTAACAACATCTACATCTAATTTAATCTTCATTTACAAATATTTTATCATCTTTAATAATGCATTTTATGTTAAATTGTCACATTTATATTTCAGGTTCTCGGAAGCGAGGAAATATTACTGTCAAGAAAATAATTGTTTTTCGTGTACTGACCAACACCAAATGTATTACAGACAATCTTTAAACCAGGTTGCACTGGAGTATACTGTACAGTATGAGCAAGTGTACTGAAATGTAGTAGAAAAATACATTTAAATATTTTACATGTGCTTTAGTATGTTAGTCAATACATCAACATAAGTACATTTCTTTAAAGTATGACAAAAACATAATGCATGTTTAAGTATAACACATAACAAAGTGCATTTTAAAAAGTGCACTGAAGAAGCATAGTGATGAAAGTGTACTCTCTCTGAGTAATATGATCAAGTTTAACAGGTTTGTCAAATGCTGTGGTGGTTTGCAGGTTTCCAGCACATCTGTCTGCGCAGCGAGAGCAACATGCCGCTCACGCTGCCGTCTGTGTTCGTGCACATCGAGGTGAAGGACTACATCCCCGCTGCATTCGCTGGTACTGACCTACAAGCCTTCTTTTACTGGACGCAACATCAAATAACCACTCAATGATTGTTTTTCTGTTAGATTTCTCGGATGCACTCTTCAATCCAGTGAAGACTTCAAAGCCACCGAAGACTGAGGTGGAGTTAAACACACAGATAATGAGAGATGCATGTTCAAGTGCTCTTGACAGACATTAGTGCACTACTGAGTGCAAGCGGTTTCTTTAGACTGACCTGCAATGTAAAAACATGCAGAGTCTCTTAAAAAAGAGAAGTAAATTAACCCAGAATATAAACCGCTGCATTTTTTATATTTATTTATTTATTTATTTATTGTATAAAAACCGTGGTTATTATAGTTAACTTATACTAAAACCATAAAAAAATTAAATAAACATTAACTGAAACAAAATACAAAAAAACGTATTTTATTTCAGCTAGATGACAAGGCGACATATTTTTTTATTTAGTTTAATTTGATGTACTAAAAGCCAAAACTGAAATATAATTAATAAAATAATATAGACATAAAAATCACAAAACACAATACAAAATTACTTAATCTTTAAATTTAAAGTAAGAAAACAAAATATAAAAATACAAGCTAATTCAAAATATAGAAAAAAATAACACTGATAACAACCAGGGCTATTGTGGGTTACTAAAATTTAAATTAGAACTAAAACTAAACTATAAAAAATTGTCATTATTTGAAATGAAATAAAAATAAACTGAAATAAAATTAAATATAAAAAAATATATTTTATTTGAACTAGTTGTCAAGGAAACAATTTTCATTTCATTCAATGTTAAATTAATAATCTGCTAAAAAATAACTAAAACTAAAGTGGAAATAAAATGTATAAAAAATATATAGACTTTTTTTAAAAAAATAAAAGAAATGATAAAAACACAGAACAAATTTACTACTGCTCTAAAGAACACACACACACACACACACACACACACACACACATATATATATATATATTAAAATAATATAACTGCTGTTGACCAATACAATCGATTTGATTCATAGATGTGCTAGTTTCATATCTCTTGTTTAAATTCGAATCTAATATTTCATGCACATTTATTTACTTATTTGATAAGTAGCCTTGTAATACGTGTGATAATGTACAATCATTATTGCAAATAAACTAAATATACGAAATGTCCTTTGCTTAGTGTGAGGCTCCTGTGTGTGCATAAATTGCCTCGTGCATAACTGTGTCATTTACGGCTTTTATAAATGCTGAAAGATGAAACACGCAGATCTCACTGTAATCTCTGTTCCAGAGTTTAACATACGTGTGTGAATATGAGTTACCTGTCGCTGACGGAGCACAGACGGTGGCCACTCCTGCACCTGCCGCAGGTAAATAACACGCATGTGAAGGACATGGTGTGTGTTTCTTTAACAAATCGTGGTACTCTATTTAGACTGCATGTGAATACTAATAAATATCAACTTATTATCAATTTTACTACACTGATACGATTGGATGAGATCAAAACTTTGAATTTTTTAAAAAAGTATTTGTATATTATAAATGTACATTTTTTATGAATTTAAATGTTTTCTGTTTTGATTTTAATTTAGTGTTAGTAATTTTATTACTTAAACTTATTTTATTTCATTTAGTTTTTGTGTTGTGTGTTTTGTCATTTTTAGTATTTTTTATGTCTAAGTATTTTTTATTATTATTATAAATTTTCCATTTAGTTTTGGCTATAGTATATTAATAACCCTGGTTTGTCAGTGTTATGTTAGTATTATTTATATACTAATATAGTTTTTATTAATATTTTGAATTAGCTTTTTTTTTGTATTTTCACTTTTTAGTAATTTTTATATGCTTTGCCCATTTTTATTTTTAGTATTTTTATTATGTGCTTTTATCATTTTTATTATTATTATTTTTAATGTAGCTGAATAACACTATTGTCTTCTATAGAGCTACACCTGAAACAAAATATATTAAACTTTGTTGAAATTATTTCATAATTTATGTTTTTTTTAGGGCTGTCAAATGGTTAATCACGATTAATCACATCCAAAATAAAAGTTTTGTTTACATAATATATGTATGTGTACAGGGTATATTTATTATGTATATATAAATACACACACATAAATTATATATTTAGAAAATATTTGCATTTATATACATTTATATATTTATATTCTTATATTTTATATTATATATAAATATATTTAATATATAAACATAACATATTCTTCTTAAATATATACATGCATGTGTGTGTATTTATATATACATAATAAATATACACAGTATACACACATATATTATGTAAACAAAACTTTTATTTTGGATGTGATTAATCGTGATTAATCATTTGACAGCCCTAGTTTTTTTGCACCATTAACACTTTGACTGCTTGGAAACAGTCGATAATGTATAAAGTGCTGTGACTCGACTTATAATAAAAATACTACATATTTTGGTATCAAACATATTAAGTATCGTGATTTTTGCATCTGATACCATCACTGTACTGATTTGTCATATTTATTTATTTATTTATTTATGTGAAATGGATGATAATTTATATCTGTCTGTATTTTCAGAAACAAAGGCTGCAGAAGAAGCTCCAGCAGAGGGCGACGCTGCACCTACGGCCGAACAGACTTCAGCTCCAGAACCAGCCAAACCAGAGGAAAAAACAGAATCCGAGCCCAAACCAGAGGAAAAACTAGAACCTGAACCTGAACCAAAACCAGAAGAAAAACCAGAACCTGAACCAAAACCAGAGGAAAAACCAGAACCTGAGCCCAAACCAGAGGAAAAAACAGAACCTGAAGCCAAACCAGAACCTGAACCAAAACCAGAGGAAAAACCAGACCCTGAACCAAAAGCAGAAGAAAATTCAGAAGCTGCTGCAGCTGCAAATGCTGTCGTCACGGAGACCAAAGAATCCACTGAGGAAACCCCATCTGATCCATCAGGTGACCTGCATGTGTCACATGATTCGATGATACATTTAAATGATACATTGTAAAGTCATCACACTGACTCGCTACATTGGTTGTTACATTATTAGGGTGATAGTTTGGATATTACTGTAGTAACCACCAAAATGCAGCGACACTACAATTTAACTAAATAATAATAAATGTATAATTATTAAATAGAATATTTATGTTAAAAATCCATTTTTTAAACAATCATTTTTTCGCACACACACACACACACACACATATACTGTATATATATATATGTATAGCATCGATTTTTGCTATGAAAATAGCTGGATAAGCTGGCATGGTGTTTACAAAAAAACAGTAAACTCTGTAATAATGAGAATTGTGTCTGAATAAGATCTGTTATTGGTTGTATTAACGTTCAGGGGGTTTATTTTCAGATCCCACCACTGTGACCTGTGAAGAACTGCAGCAGCACAAGAACTTCCTGAAAGTCGCCAAGAAACAGGAGAAAGACCTGAAAGACATGGAGAAGAAGTTTCAGAAGAAACGAGAAGAACTGGTTCAGAAATACAGCGACCAGTTCAAAGCTTTGAAGAAGAAGAGCACGGGCAAGAAGTAAATACAGACTGAACACACTCTCTTATAGGCAGTGTTTTTATTTAGTTTCGATTTTAACTTTTTTTTTTTTTTTTACAAATTTTAGTACTTTTAGTTGTCAAGGCATAATTTCTCATTTTAATTTTTTTTTTTCATTTAATACATACTTTTCATTTCAGCTTTATTTCAATTAAAGAAAACTATTTTTTAACAATTTCGGTTTTAGTAAACAATATACATACTGGTGATTGGCTCTTTCTTATGGAATTCCAAACCTGACAAAATTATAAATACATAAATAGGATAAATAAATATACAAAGAAATGTAAAAATAAATACATAATTAAATAATTAAATATGTTTATTTGTTTCCACTTTTATGTTTCCCACATTTTTTTTTTTTCATTTATTTATTTATTTATTTATTTATTTATTTGTTTATTTATTTATTTATACGTTTATTTGTTTCCACTTTTATTTTTCCCACATTTATTTATTTATTTTATTTATTTATTTATTTATTTATTTATTTGTTTCCACTTTTATTTTCCCCACATTTATTTATTTATTTTATTTTATTTATTTATTTATTTATTTATTTGTTTCCACTTTTATTTTTCCCACATTTATTTATTTATTTTATTTTATTTATTTATTTATTTATTTATTTGTTTCCACTTTTATTTTCCCCACATTTATTTAAATGATTGTCCAGGTCTGGAGATGATCCAGGTGACCAGATTAATGAACTCAAGCAGAAGCTGAAGTCGGAGCTCAGGGCTCTGCTGGTGGAGCAACACGATCAAATCAAGAAGAAGAAAGAACAAAACAACACTGAGGTGAAGTCACACACACTATTACTGTACAGTGTAGCTAAAGGTTGTTTTAAGAGTCACACAGTGAGACTGTGACCTAAATGAGACTCAGAACTCCAGCAGAGCCTGAGCTTCATCACAAAGACAATTCATCAGCCGTCAGAGAGAGTGTACAATTAAAGAAATCTGCAAGTTTTGTATCAGAAATCATCCACATACACACATAGTGTAAATCTGCTAGCAAATTTTTAATAAAGCACATGAATGTCTCTCTCATCAAAACATGACTGGCATGAAGGGTTTTACTGGCTTATGCCAAACAAACACAATAATCACACAGTGATCACAGTTTTTGTTTTACATTATATAATATAAACAACAATAATAATACTAGTAATCATCATTATTATTGTTTTTTTTTTTTCAGCAATACTGAGCATTTTAATTAGCCAATTATTATTATTCTTTTATTAAATTTTTTTTTCAATAATAATACTAGTAATCATTATTATTATTGTTGTTTTATTAATTTTAATTAATTATTATTTTTTATTTCAGCCATACTGAGCATTTTAATTAGCCAATTATTATTATTATTTTTTTTTTTAATGAATTCTTGTTCTAAGAATTTCAGTTAGATTATTATTATTATTTAATTCTTGATTGATTTCAGCCATAATGAATATTCTAATTAGCCTAATATTTATTTATTTAATTTTAATATATTAATTTATTTATTTATTTTACAAATTCTTGTTTGATTTTGGCCGTACTGAGCATTTCAATGAGCCAAACATCTTCTCAGTCCTGCACTGTTCCCGCTGGCCGTGAGCCAGGACTCTCTCAGGTATTGATTACCCATCAGCACTCCGCTGCTCTGTGCAGTCAGTTGATCTGCATAGGTCAGGGGTCAATCATGTCCCGTACTGGAAGAGTAAACCTGACCGGACCCATGACACCCTCTTACACTCATATTGACCAGAGTCACCTCTGATTGGATCTGTGCTCAGGCTCCGAGGAAAGACAAAAGACTCCTCAGGGCTCGACAATAAGGACTGCCCGGATGCTGCATCGTAACGAAAGTTTATCATTTGCACGTTTGTGAAGAATATGCATTTTTATTTTACATTTGATTATTAATTTCTCTACCTGAACACTATTAGGGTAGTAGTTATCGAAATTGGAATCAAGAGTTTTGGAAACAACCTAAAAACTGCATAGTAACACTCTAAAACACACAGAAACCACATAGCAACACTATAAAACACTCAAAAAAAAAAAAAAAAAAAAACACAGAACAACACAGAAAATGCACGGCAACACTCTAAAACACTCAAAATAACCTAGCAACCGCATAGCAACACTCTAAAACACTCAAAGTAACCTAGCAACCGCAAAGCAACACTCTAAAACACTCAAAATAACCTAGCAACCGCAAAGCAACACTCTAAAACACTCAAAATGACCTAGCAACCGCAAAGCAACACTCTAAAACATTCGAAATAACCTAGCAACCGCAAAGCAACACTCTAAAACACTCAAAATAACCTAGCAACCACACAGCAACACTCTAAAACACTCAAAATAACCTAGCAACCGCACAGCAACACTCTAAAACACTCAAAATAACCTAGCAACCGCAAAGCAATACTCTAAAACACACAAAATAACCTAGCAACCGCAAAGCAATACTCTAAAACACACAAAATAACCTAGCAACCGCACAGCAACACTCTAAAACACACAAAATAACCTAGCAACCGCAAAGCAACACTCTAAAACATTCGAAATAACCTAGCAACCGCAAAGCAACACTCTAAAACACTCAAAATAACCTAGCAACCGCACAGCAACACTCTAAAACACTCAAAATAACCTAGCAACCGCAAAGCAATACTCTAAAACACTCAAAGTAACCTAGCAACCGCATAGCAACACTCTAAAACACTCAAAGTAACCTAGCAACCGCATAGCAACACTCTAAAACACTCAAAGTAACCTAGCAACTGCATAGCAAAACTCTAAAACACTCAAAGTAACCTAGCAACCGCAAAGCAACACTCTAAAACACTCAAAATAACCTAGCAACCGCAAACCAACACTCTAAATCACTCAAAATAACCTAGCAACCGCAAGGCAACACTCTAAATCACTCAAAATAACCTAGCAACCGCAAACCAACACTCTAAATCACTCAAAATAACCTAGCAACCGCAAGGCAACACTCTAAAACACTCAAAGTAACCTAGCAATCGCAAAGCAACACTCTAAAACACTCAAAATAACCTAGCAACCGCATAGCAGCACTCTAACCTAGCAACCACATAGCAACACTCTAAAACACTCAGAATAACCTAGCAACTGCATAGCAACACTCAGAATAATGTACCAACTGCATAGCAACACTTTAAACACACAGAATAACCTACAAACAGCATAGCAACCACATACTAACACTCTACAATACTCAGAACAAGTTAGCAACATTCTGAAACATTTAGAACACCATAGAACAAAGTTGCATAGCAACACTTTAAACCACTCAAAATAACCAAGCAACTGCATAGCAACCATCTAAAACCACTCAAACAACTTAAGACACTCAGAATAACCTAGCAACCATATAGCCACCCTCTAAAAACATGAATGATTTTTTACTAGGTGATCAGATGCATCATTTTCACCTGATAAACCAGAAAGCTGGTGCTAGATATTTCTTTCTTCGAAGTCGCAGGAAGTGCATGTATTAATTTCCTCTGTGTGGCAGCGCAGCAGATCTCGGAGCGGCTCCGAAGGCCAGCTGGTGCGTTCTGTTCTGATATGTGTAAGTGACACTTCCTGTGTTCTCTCCTGTATTTCCTGTGTGACAGCGTATGACCAAACTCCTGGAAATGGCCACAGAGAAGCACTGCAGTGAGGTCAAGGCACTCAACAGGTGTGTGTGTGTGTGTGTGTGTGTGTGTGCGTGTGCGTGTGCGTGTGCGTGTGTGTGTGTGTGTGTGTGTGTGTTTCAGTTCACTTGAACTTTGAAATGAGAGAAATACAAAAGAAAATGCAAGAAAGAACGAGCATAAGATGAATCACTGAGTGCAGCTTTGAGCTAATGCATCAGAGAGCTGCAGTGTGTGAGTGTGTTTTGTCTTGGGATTTATAATGAGGTTTCACATCTAACAAAACCAGATGACCTTTTCTACATGGAGCACAGTTTGTTTGTTAATTATTATTGTTCGGAGAGCAAAAGCAGAGTAAATGAGCAGCGTCAGCATGAGTGGGACCCAATGAGCTCAACCCCATAATGAAATAAAACAGCTCGTATGAGAACATCTGGCATGATGGGATTTAAATCTATAAAAATTAACTAAATAAAATAAAAGGTATATACTGTAATATTCATGATATATCTCACATCTCTCACCCTCACAATCTGTTTTTTTTTTCTTTTAGTGAGCCCAAGAAGAAAGACAAGTAAGATTTTCTTTTATGTTTTTGAATTTTACATAAAAATGTAAAAATAAAATAATTTTAAATTGATCAAAATGAAACACTTACTAATAAATAAGTCATAAATATGTAAAATTAAAATAAATATCTTATGTTCACCAAAGATGCATTTATTTGGATTTATTTAAAATTAAAATGTAAATATATAATATAAATTAAATGTAAAATGTAAATATAAATGTAAATACATTAAAATGTAAATATAAAATAAATCATTTTTAATTAATCCGAATTAAACCATAAATATAAATAATTAAATCAGTCAAAATAAATCACTAATAATTATTTAAATCATAAAAATTAAAAAAAAAAATTTAAATAATGTTTTTGAAAGATGTCTCTCTGGGACTGCATCTATTTGATAAAAAACAGTAATATTGTGAAATATTATTACAATTTAAAATAATTGTTTTCTATTGTAATATACTGTAAAATGGTAATTTTTTCTGTGAGTTTTCAGCATCATTACTCTAGTCTTTAATATCATATGATCCTTCAGAAATCATTGTAATATGCTATAAAAGTATTCATTTATTTAAAAAAAAAACTGTAGCTTCATTAAACCTCATTTATGTTACATTTAACTGGATTATTCTTGTTTTAACGCACAAATCCTCATGTTTCTCTGTTCCAGAATGAAGAAATGCAAAAGTACGGAGCAGCTTGACAATGATAAAGCTCAGGTAAAACACCACATGAACACAGATCGAGTGATCGAGCACAAAAGAAAAAATAGACGGACAGAAGTTGAATGAGAAGCGCAATTGAGATGAGAGCCGTAACCATGACAACAGTTGGACACAAAGCCATGATTTGGGTTGAATTGACAAACGCAGACTAACATGCTCTCTCTCTCTCTCTCTCTCTCTCTTTCTCTCTCTCTCTCTCTCTCTCTCTCTCTCTCTCTCTCTCTCTCTCTCTCTCATGATGTTTACAGCGGGTGAACGATGGAAACATGTGCGTTATGACTCACTCACTTCTGTTCACATGCAGCTCATCCAAATTCATCCACTTCTCTATTTCTTTCACTGTCCATTAATTCCACATCTCCTCTGCAAGAACAGAATGCCATTAAAGTTGGAGACGTAAAGATCGCAGAAAGTTTAACAGATGTATTAATAAATCCAGAGACTCAGAATATACTCTACGTGAGTTTATGTGAACGCAAACCCTCGACTTCATGCGTCATATGGAGAATTGTTGAATGTAATTACAAAATTGGCTGGTTTTAGAGTATAGAGTTTTAAACCTCTACAACAGGGTTTCCCAAACTGGGGTCAGTGGAGAAGATTAGGGGTTGATAAAAAGATAAATAAATAAATAATAATTTAAAAATAAAAATTAATCAATTACTAATAATTATTTAAATAAAAAGTGAACAATTTTTTTTTTTTTAAAACAAAAACTATTATAAAATAAAACATTATTAATTAAATCATAAGATTATTAAATTTAAATAATTTAAAAATAAAAACAATCAAAATGAAACATTAATAATTCAATTGATTTACATTTTAAAATAAACAAAAAATAAGAATAAAATACTAATAATTAATTAAATCATAAAAATTAAGGCATGCGGCCCTGGAGCCGTCAGCGCCACACATCTAGCGAAATATTTTTAAATAAAAAAAATTATAAAAATAAAAAGACATTACTAACAATGAAATAACTTTTTTAAAATGTGAAATTTAAATAAATATATACTTTTAAAATAAAAAAATTTAAAATTAAAAACACTTGCTTATAATTAATTAAATCAAATATAAATTATAAATTTATCAAAATAAAACACTTACTAAAAAGATACTATTTTATTTGTTTGATTTAATAATTAATTTATTTACCTGTATGTTGTGTGACCATCATGTAACCAACATCAGAAAACTGACATGTGAAAAAGTTACCGAAATATTAACTTAAGATCTCAGAGGGACTTCAAGTAAATATTTTAGATCAAGGGGGACAAAATGTTTGGGAATCCCTGGTCTTTAAGAACCGGTTGTAAGTTGAGTTTTGTATGCTTTAATTTATGCTTCTTGTGCAATAATTCATGAGGTTTCTTTCCCATCAGGATGTTTTCTTAGGAATCAGCTCACTAGGTTTTGCAACAGATTCATAGTCTAAGAAAGAGCTTTGGTTTGATGCACAAACCACCTCAAGTTAAAGTTAAAGGTCACAGAAGTTTATCTTTTCCACAATAATTGAGTTTGAGAACTGAATGATTTTCAGCAGCTGCACGGAGAGGGTCGAGTCTCTCAGCTCAACGTGATGCGTGAACAGTAGCTGCACATGGACTCTCTTTTCTCTCTCTGACACTCAGACACACACACATGTCCATGCACATGACATGTTGCATGCATATTAATGCATATTATATATATATTAATGCTGCACTTGAGAACATGCAAGTGCACATGACTTGAAGGTGTGCACAATCGTATGACCGTGTGATGTTGGCAGACGTGGTTTGAACGTGTGCGTGTGTGTGTGTGTGTGTGTGTGTGTGTGTGTGTGTGTGTGTGTGTGTGCTGATAACGCATGTAATATCACACTCTTTCAGTCGGCAGATAACAGCAGCGCTGATGCTTCACCGCAGGAACAGAGTCTGAAGAAGAAACAGGCCGCTACACTGGGCAGCATCAGAGAACTGATCAGTCAGGTACATACTGACCCTGTTTTCTGTCAGTGCACATTATACACAACCATTCAAAAGTTTAATTTCATTCAGCAAAGATGCATTAAATTGATCAAAACTCACAGAAAAAAAAAAAAAAAAAAACATTTAATTGACTTGATGAAAAGGTAGTAATGAAATAAATCATAAAAATGCTAAATAAATGAATTATTTAAAAATTAAAAACCTCAAAAAAAAAAAACATTACTAATCATTAATTAAATCATACAAATGTCAAATTAAAACTAATAATAAATAAGAATAAATAAGAATAAAAATGTCAAATAAAAATAATTAATTTTATGAGAAATAATTGTATTCAGCAATGATGCATTAATCAAATTGATCAAAAGTGACAGTAAAGACATTTTATAATGTTACAAAATATTTCCAGCTCATTTAGTTTATGAAAACCTTAAAATTAATTAAATCACAAACATTTTAAATTAAAATAAATGAATTTTAAAATAAAATCTAATCATGAACTAAGTGTACAAACATTGAATTAAATCATTAAATTGAAACATTTATAATTATGCTGAAAATTCAGCTTTGATGACAGCAGTTAATTACATTTTACAATTTATTCACATAGAAAACAGTTATTTTAAATTGTAATACTATTTCATAATATTACTGTTTTTGCTGTATTTTTTTAATCAAATAAATGCAGCCTTGATGAGCCGAAGTGACTTCATTAAAAAAACTTTATTACTTTATTATAATTACATAAAGGGGATTTTATCATACTATATTAAATCCATCAAAATAACTTTCTCTCCCTATTCCCACTGAATATTAGGTTTCATTCAGAAATGCATCAGATTATGAAAGTTAAACACATTAGAAATGCTATTTTATTAAGTCAAATTTGGCCTATTCATTTCAGGAAGGACATTTTTGAACTTAATAATGTGAAACTGTAATAACTGAAAGAGAATCCGATGATTAATTCAGCAGCTGAATCATAAGCTAAATTTTTATTGACATCTTTATCAATGAATCTTCCTGTTGAAGTCATGATTGGGCCAGATGTGCTGGAAGTTATAGTGACACCTGGAGTTTTTATCATGCAGAAGTGTTTTAGTTGGACATGCTTTGGTCTCAGACTCTTGCTGACGTGAGTTTCTGTATGACAGAGGAGAGTTTTTAAATAAAGACTTACAGATCTCGAGCTGCTCGAGTCACTTCAGATAAACCATCTGTCTTCAGAGCGTTTAAACTCAGTCATCAGCTCTCCACAGTTTTGTGTGATAATGTTAGAATTTTAACTAGTATTTATGACTTTAAGGATGGCCCTAGCAACCACATAGCAACACCCTAGAAACTCAATAGCAGCACACTATAAGCGTTTAGAACCACTTTGCAACTGTAGATATTAATAATATTATTCAGCAAGGATGCATTAATTTAATCAAAAGTGTAAACATTTATAAGGTTGCTTTCTATTTCCATTTCGCTGAGTTGATAAAAATCTGTAAAAATGCTGTAAAAAATGTCAAATCAAAAGAAATTAATAAAAAAAAGTAAAAACAATTAAAAACAAAAAACTAATTATTATTCAAATTCTAAAATGTAAAATATAAATTTTAAAGCAAAAACAATTAAAACAAAACACTTTCAAATAATGAATTAATAATATAAATAAATTAATATTTAATAATAATAATAATAAATACATAATATAAAAATAATAAATGATCCTTTTATTTCATCGAGTTGATGAAACAATAATAATTAATTAAATCATAAAATATAAAATTAAAATAAATGCGTAATTTAAAAAAATAAAAACGATTAAAATTATACATTTACAAATCATAAAACTGTAAAATTAATTTATTAATTTATAAATAATTTTAAAACAAAACTATCAAAATACAAACACTTTTAATAATTAATCAAATCATAAATATGTAAATTTTCAAATAAGATTTCTGATTTCAATGCTTTTCTTTTAAACATTTTTATACAAATGTAGGTATTTAGGAATATTTTGTTACTTAAGTGGTCAGACTTTGGGAAAGTTCACCCAAAAATGAAAACTCTGTCATCATTTACTATCCCTCATGTTGTTCTAAACCTTTATGAGTTTCTTTCTTCTGTCTAAAATGAAGAAAGCAGGTAACCAAACAGTTGCTTCTGTGGACTGTTTGTGTCCCGTCTTCTTTAGTTTTCAACAGAAGAAACAACATGAGGATGAGAAAATGATGACATAATAATCATTTTTGGATGAAATAAGGACGCACCTGCAACTACTAGAAACACTCTAGCAACTGCATCGAAACCCAGAACCAGCTGTTAATAATATTATTATTAAAGCGACACTGTAGAGCCTGCTTATGTGTTTTAGTGACACACTGTTGTTGTGAGGTTCATCTTTAGATCACGTTGATGGTGTCACTGAGCGCTGCTCTCTTTTCTTCCCTTCTGTGTGCAGCTGAATAAAGACACCGTGGCCGAACACGCGAAGAAGATGTGGTCTCTGCCCGGCGACCTGTCCGAGGCCATCAACTCCTGCCTCCAGCCGCATTTCCCAGAACATGTGGAGAAAGCCGGGGAGAACCGCTCCGAAAACACCGGACAGTACAACCATGTGTTCGTAGGATGAAGGAATAACAGGAGTTCGACTTAAATATTCGCCGTTTTAATTTATGTGACACTTGTTTATATTTTAGTATACACTGTGTTCTTTTCATTAGGTGAGACAATACTAAAGACGTGTTTGCTTTAATGCGAGTTAATACTCAACCTCACAGAAACATCCGGTGAAAATGATAAGGCTGTCACAATTCCTCGATTCAGTGCGGGTACTCAATTTTAAGGTCCATTCTAATTATCACAAAGAAAAAAAAAATATTGTAATTATCTGAATACTCGATTAATCGTCAGAATACTCAATTACCGAAATTATTGTTAGTGACAGCCCTGGAAAATTAGTGTATACAATGAAAAGTTGGGCCAGGGCCATATTTCACTTCAAAATAAAAAGCAAAAAATAAGAAATACATTTTGCATTAAGAAAATTAATATTTGTAATCCATCAGCTATATGATATGATTTTTATATATATTCTTCATACTTATTTTGGTTTATTTTGTTTTATTAGATAAAATTATGCCCATTTTAGGACCATTAATATGAATACATACACACACACACACATATATATATATATATATATATAAAGAGAGAGAGATTTTATTAGATTTCTTTTTCTGCTTATTATGAAGTGAAATATGATTTTAAAATAAATTAACCCTAAGAATTTTTTTTTTTTTTTTTTGCATTTTTTTGCATTTTGCATTTTGCATTTTGACATTTCCTCATTTTGCCCACAACTGTCGTACTGTAATGCATATACTCACACGCACAATTATTTATACTTATATGTCATGTTTATTACATAGAGGTTAAGTCTAAGGGATCAGTATAATGTAATTTATGGCTATATGTCATTGACATTTATTTGAGTGACCATACTGTGAAGAATGATACGTCCAGTAAGTTATGACAACATGTGTTTTTGCATTACTTTAACTAATCAAAACAAGCCAGTTTTAAGCCAGTTTAAAGTAATTTAAGTTAAAATGACTTAAAAAGCTAAGTTGATTATACTTAAAAATTTAAGGCAGCAACTTATTTATTTATTTATTTTTAGAGTGCATAAAAACAAATATACTTTTCTGAGAGATGCACTATGGATTTTAGGAGTTTTGTGCTGGTGGAGGTGATAGATGAACATAAAACACATTCACACTGCTGTGGTACAGTAGGATGTGTTTTAGTGGCAAAACTTCGAGTAAAATGATTTTCAGGTAGTTTGATTGAGCTGGAGGGAGGAAATGAGTTCTGTACTTGTGTTTGAACCATCCACAGGTGTGTTTTCACTCAGAAAATGATGAAGAGAGGACAGAGAATGACAGTGAGTCTATTATTCAGATGGTTTGGTTAAGCCTGTGTGCTATACACTTACAGTTCACTGTCAGACAGTCAATATCACTAAATAAACCCAGACCACGACTGACTGTATCTCACTTATTAAACATACTGACCTAATAAATAAATATGAAATACTGATGTGAGTGCAAATGATTTTATTATGTAAGTTATAGAGTGTGTGGAGTGATGCTTTCCGCCTCTAATTTTACAGCTTTTAAGATTTCAATGAGGGTCTTAAAATAGCTGAATGGATTCTGGATGACAGGATATTTATTTATTTAGTTTAACCTTATGTACCCAAAATAAGTTAAAACACAACAACAGCAATAATAATAATAATAATAATAATAATAATTTTATTTACTTGAAATAAAATACATTTTAACTGAAATAAAATAAAATAGTAAAAAATAAAATGTTTTTAAAATAATAAATAATAAATACAACATTTTTATAATGACTGAAATATAATATATATATTATATATATTATATATTAACTTAAACATTTCTCATTTTCATTTAGTTTAATTTTATGTACTAAAATAAATAAGACATATAAATATACATATAGAAAAAACTCATAAAAATTTTAAAAGAAACAACAAAATTACTTAACATGAACATAAAAATAAATAAAAAATATATAAATATAAAAACATAAAAAATTAAAAACTTTAATAGTATCTCAATATTTTAATAGTTTCTTTTTATAGTGTATAAATTAAGATCTAATTTATGTTGTATTTCATTATAAATAGACTTTTCTTTTTTTACATATATACAAACACACACACATAGCATATTTATTATCCATCATCTCTCTCTCTCTCTCTTTTTATACATACATTCTTAATTTTTCTGTTTTTATTATGAGATTAAATATGATTAAATAAAAGTAAGCATGTTTTAGGACCATTGATAATTTTTTGTATAATTCATTGTATCTCAATGAAAATAACTGGGCTGAACTAACCCTTTAATTCTGAGAACTCTATTAGGTCTCCTGATTATTGAAGAAGCATATATCATATCAGATATATAATTAAAATCTGATCATCAGGATCTTTTGAGGAGCGTTTGTTTCCAGAAGCTTTACTTTCACTGTTCCTCAGCGGAGGAATGATCTTCACAAGCCTCCAGAAAATCTCACCTTTATTTCTTCATTATATGCATTATATGTTTGGATCATTTCAATCTCATCTTACTAAGAGATATACTTGGAGATATAGAGTGACAACTGATATTTATATCATTTTATGTCAGTGTCTGCTCTACTGTTATAAAGATCTCATTGATTTACATCACAAGCAGCAGAATTTCATCATATAAATATCAGCATCTGCACCAAATTGCATGTTTTTGTTCAGTTTGTGTGTGTGTGTGTGTGTGTGTGTGTGTGTGTGTGTGTTGAAGGCAGTGATAGTCTGTTTTGTGCTGGAATGTGTGTGTTATCAGTCGGTCTGTTGGTTTTGGGCTTCACATGTTAATATTCACATGCACAGAGGGGTGAAGTGTGTCATGAACTAATTAGCATGTCCGTCTGATCGCTCTGCCCACACACACACACACACACACACAGAGAAATCTCCCATCTGCCCGTGACTCATGTCTCTTCTCACTCCGAACACAGGCCCTTCTCATGTTCTCAATGATTAAATCACATCATTACGTGTCACAATTTCCCATTCTGAATGCACATTTGCAGGATTCACAAAAAAGTACCGTGACTGATCTAAACTAACACATTTTTAAGTCTCACTACTATCCTCCTGAGACCCAGCTATGGAGTTTTTGTCTCTGTAGTGGACATTATATTTTAGTGAATTTCTCTGAGACCTCACATGTCACAATTGTAAGTCTGGATGTTATATCTGTAAGTTGTTTGTTATAAACATCTCAGGAAAATGTTATGGGGATTTAAACCAAAATATGACTTCCTGTTATAAAACAGGATAAAATAAAAAATGCTTTCCAGCATTGGTTTCCAGCCAAAATATCTAAACATTCTTAAATCAAGAAGGATTTTCTAGACAAGTAAAAAATATTGTCTTGTTTTCGGAAAAAAACGTCAAAATTAAGTGAGTTTTTGCTTGAAACAAGCTAAATAATTTGAAATGACACGGGCGTGATTAAATGATGACTGACTCCTTATTCGTGGGTAAACTGTTCCTTTAAAGAATTGGGCCTATCCATTAATATTTGTATTTTAATGCCAATTAATGGACAGGCTACAATCAGCCCTCTAATCAAACCGTAAACATGTGTAATGCCTGATGTGATGAGAATCCCATATGTTGTCTATCCGAGAGCCACAATGAGAACTAGACTAAAATTTGTTCATCTTTTTGTTTATAGACCTAAAATGATTGGAACATGTACAAATAACTGCATGTTCCGTGGTGCCCTCCAAGTCATTAGAGTAAATCTGAGTATTTTCTGGGAAATTAGCATGTAATTTGCGAGGCGGCGCTGACTCACTGCCTCAGTTTCCCTGTAAACACGTGCGATCTGTTGCTCCCGATGCTCCTCCAGACCTCCAGCCACCCGCGCAGATCCTCCCGCCTCCTACCTCAGCTCCTCTTCCTGCCCTGCATCATCACAGCGTCTCCTGGGACCCTAATGCAGGGTTTCTACCAGATTGGTGCATGTCGAAAGGGTTTGCCTCTTCCATTAGCGCGGCCACCCCGGTGCCATCTGCTCCCGCTGATGCCTCCCAAATTATTTCACATTTCACTCCATCTCTGAGGCAGAGAAACATTAAACACTAAAACTGCATCAATTTGATTTCCAAAGAGATGCTGCAAAAATTCTGACGAGGTCATGTCAGAAATTAGGTACGGTGATTCTTGTTTTATATGCTTATGAAATATAAATATGTCCACTCAAGATAGCCTACCTTAGCAATCGCACATCACTGCTGTGAGGTTGGTATTTTTAGTTTAGATCTCTTTTAGATTTTTTTGTTTTGTTTGTGCAATTACAAGAAATAAAGTCAAATTTGTGAGATTAAAAGTCACAATTACCTTTTTTTCGAGGTGGAAGCACACACACACAAAAAGAACTGCAAGATGCATACTCCAAAAAAAAAAGAAGATGCAAGATGTAAACAGAATTAAAACTTTTTTAGTTTCTGCCACAAAATAAAAATAAAATATCTAACTGGAACATTTTATCTTACTTTTTTCTCGTAATTGCGAGTTTATATCTCATAATTAAGTTTTTCATCTGAGAATTGCAAATTTATATCTTGCAATTCAGAATTTAGAATTGTGCGATAAAAAGTTGCTATTACCTTTTCTTTAAATTCCATGGCAAATGCATCCATCCATAATTATGCTCACCAAGGCTTCATTTATTTAAAAATACAGTAAAAATTGTGAAATATTATTACAATTTTAAATATCTGTTTTCTGTGTGAATACATGTTAACATGTAATTTATTCCTTTTATGAAAAAGCTGAATTTTCAGCATCATTACTCCAGTCTTCAGTGTCACATTATCTTCAGAAATCATTCTAATATTCTGATTTGCTGCTCAAGAAACAGTTCTGATTATTATCAATGTTGAAAACAGTTGAAACAGTCATTTATATAGTTGTAAAGTTGAAATTATGAAATTATGAGATACTAAATAATAATTGAGATAAGTTTATATATATATATATATATATATATATATATATATATATATATATATATATATATATATATATATATATATATATATACACAAAGCCATAATTATGAGATAAAATGTCAAAATGATAAGACATAAAATAGTCTCATCATTTTGACATTTTATCTCATAATTATGGCTTGGTATATAATTTTTTTTAAACTTATCTCATAATTATTATTTAGTATCTCATAATGTCAGCTTTTTATCTCATAATTATGACTTAGTATGTCAGAGATTTTACATCAGAATTTTTAATTTTATCATAATTATGATTTAGTATCTCATAATTCTAACTTTTTTCTCTCATGTTTTAAACAGTTATTTTTAGGATTATCTGAAGATTAGAAAGTTTATTTATTCGAAAGAGAAATCTTTTGCAACACATTTTTACTGTCACTTTTACTTGATCATTATATTTTCTGCTAGTTTGCTTAACAATATCCTAAATCAAACATGGTTTGTAATAAATTGTTAAGAATAGGTAATTTTATGGCACTGATTTCCCATCCCAGTGTCCGTCTGTGAGTCAGCGCTTATAATCACAAAGCCAGAATATTCTTAGAAGCAGAGATTGAACCCTACATTCCTTCAGAAAATAACTTCAGTTATCTGTGGCCCAAATTGTTCAGTAATTGTGTCCTTCAGAGAAGCTGAAGATGTGTGAAATTGCAGGATCTGCAGGAATAAAAGCTATTTTACTCGGACGAGCTTTTAATTCTTTGTTCAAGGTTCTGTCAGACTGTGAAAGTGAGCACTTCTGCTATAAAAAGCAACTTGCTTTTGTGTCCGAACTGTTTGAGTGGCTCTCCATCGAAATAACCTCAGCATCTGCTCTCAGCGAGGGTCCTGTCGAGCCAAAAATACATCCACCGAGAAAAACATCATATTCACCATGACAGCATTCATATTCTTCTGGACTGATCTGAAAATGTGAATTCAGTGCATCTGTCGCTCAAGGTTTCAACACCACATTTTCAAGAAGAAGGTCACAGAGTTTTCAGCCACATGCAGCTCAGCATCGCTTTTATTTTTGCTTATACATGTGGGGAAAAAAATAAGATATACTTAGTCGTTATTACGAGATAAAAAGTTGAAAACATGACTTTGATATTGACATACTAAGTCATAATTATAAGATAAACATTTAAAATTGGCATACTAAGTCGAAATCATGACATAGTAAGTCATAATTGTGACACAAATTGAAATTGATAAAATTTTATATTTATGACATACTATGTCATAATTGAGTCTAAAGTCATAATTATAAAATAAAATGTCAAAATTATGACATACTAAGTTATGAAATAAAGAGTTGAAATTATGATATAAAACATTACAATTGTGACATATGTAGTCATAATTATGAGATAAACTCTCAAAATCATGACATACTAAATCATAATTATGACAAGTCGAAATTCTGGCAAAAATGTGAGAATTATTACATACTAAGTCATAATTCTGACAAAAAGTTATAATGATGAAATATTAGGTCCTAATTATGAGACAAAAACCTAAATTCAGATATAATGATATAAAACATAATTATGACTAAGTCATAATTATGAACTAAAAAGTTGAAATTATGATATTGTAAATCATAATTATGAGATAAAAAGGCACAATTATTTCATACTAAGCCATAATTATGAGATTTAATGTCAAAATTATGACATAAAACAACTTTTTGTCATAATTGGGTTTTTTTTATCTCAAAATTATGACTTAATATATCACAATTTTTTATGTCATAATTATGTCACCAAAGCATGAGTTTTTAAAGTGGCAGAAAAGGGCTTTCATAACCTTGCAATGTGTTGAACAACACTCAGAACCCAGATGCCCAACTTCAAAACAAATGAGGACGAACCTCAAACCTCTATAATATCAGAGAAAATATATGCTGCATCCCTGCTCTTGTTAGCTTTTCCCAGAATTCCACCTGTTTTTAATAGCTCAATAAGATGGCTTTATTACTTTGTTCTTTTGGACACACCTGTTGATCTTTGGCTCCATGCGGGAGTCCTCATCCCTTAAGTGTTCATTTCCAGTTGCATCACCCCAGCGGCTTTTTCCTTAAAAACAATTTACTGTCCCCAATGGCTTCACAGAACAAAACAAGACACTGAGCCGTAACTGCACTCTGTTGCTTTATGGCCAATTATAGTTCATTTTTGCATCTATAAACAGCGAGTGTTACATGAGTTCAAATGCAGAGAAATGTGAGGCCTGGAAATGAGTTGCATGGAAATGTCATGGAAGTGCATGTGACTTTTGAATCCATGCAACAGATCAGAAAGAAAGGGATTTTTCCATTATTTCATCATGCATTTTGTTTGATAATCTGGAATAACAATGATTTTTTTAACAGAATTATTTTGTCTAAAAAAAAACAGATTTCATTTATTTCAGTTTGTCATGAGCTTTTAGGTCTTGTAGACTCCTTTGCTAATTGCCCAAACTGTTTTCTGTTATGAAGTATTATGACTATGTTTGGAATAGAATACTAGCGTACTTCTTATCGCACACTGTGCAGTGCACTTAAATACTGTAAGTCATAATTATCAGATAATAATTTGAAATTGACGTACTAAGTCATAATTATGAGATGAAATGTTGAAATCATGACAAACTCAAAATCAAGTCATAATGAGATTTTAAAAATGGCTATGGAATTATGATATAAAATATTACAATTGTGTGATAAAAAAAATCGAAATCATGACACTAAATCATAATTGTGGAACGTTATAATTATTACATACTAAGTTGTAATTATGACATAAGTCGTGAAGTCATGAAGTCATGAAGTCATGATGATGGCATGTTGAAATTCTGACATAAAATTATAAGTATTACATATTAAGTCGTAATTATGAGATAAACAGTCATAATTATGACTGTTTATCTCATAATTACGACATAGTAATAATTATGAAATAAAATGTCAAAATGATGGCACATTAAGTCATAAGGCTATTTAAAAAGTTGAAATTATGATACAAATTTTATAATTATGTATAATTATGAGATAAACAAATAAATATGAGATAAAGTGAAAATTATAGCAAAAATTATAACAGATAAAGATGAAATTATGATATAAAGTGTTATAATTATGACATATAATGTTATTATTATGATATACTAAGTCGTAATTATGAAATACAATGTCAAAATTATGGCATAATAAGTCATAATGAGATAAAAAGTCCAAATTATGAATACATAATTGTGACTAAAGGCTGGAATACACTACATGACTTTTGCCCCAGTTTTCCCCCAATTTACAGTCTGGAGAAGTTGACGGTGGTTGCTGACACTCAGAGCCTTTCTGCAGGTTTGAGTTGATTTGAGTGCTGCTGGATATGTTTGTGAAAAGCGTGATACATTTGACTGCAGGCTCCTGTAATCTGCATCTTTGCTCTGTTTACTCAAGGTTTCTGTTCTTTTCAGGCCCGAGGCGTCTGCTGTTACTGCGCTTATAAAAGACAAAGATATCCAGCAAGCCTATTAGCCGGAAAACAGGCCCGTTTCAGAGTGACATACATCTGCCATCCAAACGTCTGATTTATTGAGCTGTCAGAGGTGAGCAGGCCTGGATCTGGTGCTCAGCAGACTGAAAGAAGGTTTTTGCTCATGGCCGCAGAATTTCAATGAGACCGTGTTTAGATCTGAGGGTCGAGGCCACAGGTGCCGCTTCTGATGCTCCTTTGATTTAGAGTTTACAGGACCTTTGTTAATAGTGATCAAACTGCTAATAGAAAACTATTGATATTTGTGTGGTGTAACTATTGATACCTCTGCAGTTAATATTTACATTAATTTATCTAATCCCTTGTGAAAAAGAATGAATTTGAGAAATGAATGTAATGTTTTTGGACTAGGGTTATTATAGTTACCTAAAGTTAAAACTATAAAAAAGTGTTCAGTACTTGAAATGAAATAAAATGAAATAATTAATTAATTATTAAATAATAAAAATAGCACAAAAAAAAACTAATAAAAGTGACAAAAGCACTTTTCATCATCAAAATCACTAAAGCTTTAACTAAAATAAAAAAATGAAATCAGAATATATGAAATAAAACATTTTTTTTTATATACTAAGAAGTGGTCCAAGTACTGAGCCTTGAGGAACCCCAGTAGCAAGTTGTTGTGACTTAGAAATTAGAAAGCATATGAATGTACATTCAATTTTATTTAATTGTTTAAATGTAATTTAAATGTAATATCAAATAACACACAACAGTCAAATTATACTTAAGTACTTTACATGTGTTTTAGTATGTTAGTCAACACATCAAAACAAGTGTACTTCTTTAAAGCATGACAACAACAAATTATTAAACCATAATGATTTAAAATGTACTTTAAGTTAAAATCTTTAATTTGCACTTTTTAAAAGTATACTTAAGTGTGTTAAGAAAATAATATTTTTAAGTGCACTTATGTTTATTTAATTAATATATTATCTGCAAGTACAGTTTATATATATATATATATATATATATATATATATATATATATATATATATATATATATATATATATATACATATATACTTACTTTTAAGAATTGAAGTACACATTTAGTACAATTAAGTGCACTTCTTTTTCCCAAGGGATGCAAACCTTCATAGCACTGTTGCAAAATATACTGCCCATAAATGCATTGTTATCAGATTTTAAGGCATTTTACAACATAATCTTCTGATCAACTGTTTTGTAATGTGGGTCTTTCCTCATTGAAGTGTATCTGCATGACATATAGGAGGAGACATATAAGGACTTTGTCCACAGAGACACACTGCAGCTGTGTCAGGAAATCTCCAACCATTACATAATAAGACACACAGCCGAGAAGCTCTACTGGACAGTAAACCTCAGACGAAGGAAAGCAGATATTAGCGATGACAGTCATCCCGGTCGTGGGAGTTGATAATTGATGGTTCAGAGGGGAAAAGAGGGTCTTTGGTCCCTTCTGTCTCCAGCATTGGCACTTCTTTAAAGTTGGCAGCATCTCATTCTGATTGTCGTCCTGCTGGGATAATAGTCACATCACTGATGGACTCAGGCTCACATTGAACGGCTACTTACAGATTGGTTTGAGTGCTTTTATATGATGCTTATTTGCATTGAGTGAACATGCATGGATTATTCACTTTTAAGCATGCTTTATTTAGTTTCTTTGGCTATTTTCAGACACTCACACTCCAGAAACTGTGTATGCTACTTATTAAAACCAATTTGCATCATGTGATGATAAATATAGCAAAAACCTGTAAAGCAAAAAAATAAAAATAATAATAAAATAAAATCCACCTATTTCAACTTACAAACTTAAATTCAGTTGCTGCCTTAAATTTTTTAAGTATAATCAAATTAAATCAGTATATTAAATTATATTACTGAAATATATTAAATTATATTACTTTAAAATATTATTATTGTATAATTTGTTTATACTAAAATATGTTAAATTATATTACCTAAATTATATTAAACTGGTTTTAAAAAATCCTGTTGAATCTTGTATACCTTAAAAAACTGAGTTGAAATTGGTTAAATTACTTTGATGAGTTAAAATAATGGAAAATCTTATAAAAAAAAACAAACAAACTTAAAACTAGTTCAAAATATTAATTAAAACAATAATAATACCTCAATGATACTAAAATAACACTTTTTACAAATGTATTATAGTTTAAATTTATAACTTTAGAGTGTTTTTTATGTAATTTTATAATTATTTCTATTGACTTTGAAATATGGTTAAATAGTCTTTTCATTTTTAATTTACTTTTGTATAAACACTATATATTTCAGAAATCGTATGTTAGTATGCAATTTTGAACTCTTTTCTGTGCTGTAGAGAGCAGTGGGCGGGTCTTGAGGGGGCGTGGCCTGTGGATAATGAGGGAACCAATCACTGAGCCTCGCTGACCAATGACAGAGATGTTCTCGTTATTAATCTCAATCACTGGCAGGTGTATAAAGACTCTTGAGTGGGTTTAGGTGTGGAAATGCTGCATGAACGCTGGTGGATTGAGTAGCTGGTGCTTCACTGCTGCATTTCCCCCTTTTATATTGCATTGTATGTTTTGTTTTTTGATATATAATGCTTTTTTTTCTGTCTGTATTTTCACATCTGTCCTAAAAAACATCCATTTAGAGAGGAACAGGCCATTTGACTGACGTGTAAACTGACCGCACATAGTTTTTATTTTCATATGGTATTTAGTGCTAAATTTAACTGAAATACATATGATGGCGTAATTATAGAAATGTCAAATCAGTGCACAATAGTGTCAGCCCTCGAATGGTTGCAGAGAAAAGCGAAAGAAATTGGGGGCATACTTAATGATCAGAGTTTCTGGCCATTAAAAGCACAAATTTCAGAGTTGATGTCATTAAGTGTTTAGTCCTTTCTGGAAAGTGTCTGTTGCATCAGACCAGGTGGACGCTAGTTAACTGAACAGATCATATTGAGTAAATGTGCTTGTGCTTGTCTGTCTGACCTGCCCTCTCACGACTTTCATGGTTCCTGCGAGGACACACGGGACCCAGCTGCCCGCTCTCATTCCACATGACAAAGTGTGACACGTCTGCTCAAGTCAAGCTGTTGTGTGTCCTTGAATCAAACTAAAGGACGGTAGAGAGAGTGGATGTGTTCAAGTCTGTCAGCTGCTTAAACACACACACACACATTCAAATCGGCTACGAAAGAAACGCATCAAAGATCTGCCTGATAATAGAGCAGAAATCTGTCTGAATTATAAACCTGTTTTCAATTGTTCTGAACATGCACAAAGCTTCCCGCTGTCCCTGTATGTTCTGTCTCTTCAGAAAGACTTCATGACAGATGCAACATGAGGAAATTGTTGTAGTGCAGCGGCATAAGAATGACTCTCATCAAAGGCAATTGTGTTACCTTCAGTCATGTCGCAGCGATTGTATGAGATGAGTGCATGTGAATGTTGTAATTATCAGTGCAGGAACTCAAAATTTTCTTTGAGTTCAGAGTTGAGGGTGTCAGTTAATGAATCACGACGGAAGCTATTAGCTGTAATGGTGAATGCTGACTGTACAGATTATTTGTTCACATTTTGAGTGCTGTTGTTGAAGAAAGAAGGTGACTGACAGGGACAACTACAGGTCCTTCTCAAAAAATTAGCATATTGTGAAAAAGTTCATTATTTTCCATAATGTAATGATAAAAATTAAACTTTCATATATTTTAGATTCATTGCACACCAACTGAAATATTTCCGGTCTTTTATTGTTTTAATACTGATGATTTTGGCATACAGCTCATGAAAACCCAAAATTCCTATCTCAAAAAATATATGTCGAAAAACATGTGCATCAATTCAAAAATGTTTTGAAAAAGCATGCATTCAAAAATGGCAATGATGATGTGAAATGTACAGGTCCTTCTCAAAAAATTAGCATATATTCGACATATATTCATATATTTCGACATGCTTTTTCGACATATATTTTCGGATGCGTGGGTTTTTTTGTTTGTTTGTAGGGTTTTTTTTTTACATTTTTAGATGCATGTTATTTTAACGTTTTAGATGCATGTTTTTTGACATGTTTTGGATGCTTTTTTCAAAATGTTTTTAAATGCATATTTTTTCAACGTTTTTGGATGCATGTGTTTTTTTTTTTTTTTTACATTATTAGATGCATATATTATTTAAACGTTTTTGAATGCATGTTTTTTTTTTGACACTGATGCATATGCTTCTTTTCAAAATGTTTTTGGATGCATATGTTTTTTCCACATTGTTGGATGCATATTGTTTTTTTGGAGGCATAAGTTTTTTCCATTCTTTTGGATGCATATGTTTTTTTTTTTTCAGCATGTTTTTTGATGTACTAATTCTGTTACTTTAGGATGCATTGTGTGTAAATTGGAGTTGAGTTTTACAGCTACATTCTGTCTGTTGAACTTAGGTTGAACTTATTTAAATGATGAATGTTTTCCATATGAAATCCATGTTTACTGTACATCCAAGTCATCTCTCTGTGAAAAATGAAAAGGCCAGTTTATTCCAGCGAGGTGTTTTGAACCCACTTCCATCGTGTCCATTCGGTTCACATTTACTTTTCTATAAACGTCTCCTCTTAGAATCAGTCACCGGTCTCGCTGAGCAGAAACCTCCATTTGTGGCGATCACAGTCAATCCTGACTGACGATCAGACATTAACTCAGAATCAACCTTAATTTCTAATTGGTAATTCCGTGCGTTGAGCTTCAGGTCCTATCCGCGTGGGGAATGAGACGAGGGGTATTTATGTGGTCATTTCTCATTTCTGCATCCATCTGCCCAATTATGTCAAAGCTGCGGCACCCCATCAGCTCACCGCCGCGCACCCACCCGCTTAAGATGTTTGCATAATAAGCCATTTATTTTTAAATCCTGATTTACACAGTCTCCCTTCACCAGGAATTAAAGAACAAACTAAAGAATTCTTCAGTGGAGGTTTTACTGAGTTAAGTATAGACTGCTAGCCAGTACTTGGGGCCAAATCTATAACCGTGCTTCATGGTATTTTTGTTTCTTTAGAATTTTTTAAAAACAGACATGGTTTATCCAGAAATATTAGACATTTATTTAAAAATGTATTGATTTACACATTTTAGACAAACTGCTTAGTCAATTCTGATTGATGGCTATATTTAGGCCCAATCTGAAACTTTTCTTTCTTTATTTAGACATTTATTTTACATTTTATTTAGATATTTAGTTTATTTGGAAATTTATCTAGACATTTAGAAATTAATTTGAGAAATGTATTTAGACATTTTAGGGCAAATCTCAAACAATGTTCCAATTGTTTGTTTGTTTAGAAATGTATTTATTTTGAAATGTGTATATTTAGAATTTTATTTGGATATTTTGTTTATTCAGAGCTGTATTAAGACATATATACATTTGCATTCAAGATATACATGCAATCACTTCATGCATTCTCTGGGAATCGAACCCAAGACCTTGGCATTGCACCTACAAGTCTACAAAAATGTATATTTGTATTAATAAATACTGTATTCTGCATCAAAATTCTACACGGATGAATAACAAAAGTCTTAATCATGTATGAATTGCTGTTCACAGTTTGAATGCATGGATCACATTCATAAGATCATCAAGAGCTACTGGGATCTGAACAATCGCTGGTTTTTAATTACGCTCTTATCTTTTAAAACACTGTGAGAATGAAGCAGGTCCAAGCTGTGCTTTAGCCGTAAGTGAGAGATCCCAGCAGGATCCACACATGCTTTCGTCCAACCCTGCTGAAGGAGAAATCAATGACGGCTGAGTCACAGACGTTTACATCTGTGCTCAAATAAGACAACTAGAGAGAAAGGGTTTATCGCTACTGATTATTATTGGCTTGAAGTATGCATCAACATGCAACAATACTACAGTTTTCAAAAAAAAATCTGCCAATCAATCAGTGCTGCTTCTGGTAAAATACAGCCATGAAAGAGTTAAAGTGAGTCAATTCTCTTGTGATCTAGTGATTAAATATGTCTTTTACCGGAGGGATTGAGTCAGTTTAATTAATCTTGTGCCCCAGGACAGATTTTTGCTTCATCATCACATCCAGCTCAACGATTGTGATAAACAATTTCTATTTAAATAATTCAATAAATGCATTTATAAACAAATGTATAAATTAATAACATTTATTTATTAATACGTTTATTTATTTATTAATAAATTGTACACATGAATCAGTTCCATAAGCGCTATATCTACAGACAAAATAGCTGCAAAATATCTGAAATTGTAAAATAAAATTCGATACATTCATAAATAATCAATTTCTATATAGATTATTTATTTATTTCAGTTCCATACACTCTACTACATCTACAGACAAAATAGCTGTAAAAACTCAGTCCCAGTTTGCACACAATGCATCTTAAATAATATCTGGATTAATGCATCCAAAAATATATGCTGCTTTTGAGATTAATTGAGGTTAATTTAGTGCAATAATTGCTCCTGTAATTATTAAGATGCATGGTTTAAAAATATGCCAAGCTAATTTTGTGATGCATTGGACACTGCAGACAAATCCAGTACATGTCAAACATGAGCTGAGAGAGAATCTGGAAGCAGAAGTGAAGGTGTGATGACTGTCTCGGGTGAAGTGCTCACAGCTCTCGTTCTCTATTACAGCCTTTTACTCGTCCAGAAAAAGCCCTTTGAATCTTCGCAGGCAGGAGCTCGGCTTCAAGTGAGTTATTGTGTTGGTTCAGTCGCTTTGGACGACAGGAGATAATCTATGACCGACCGCGCCGGACTCAAGGGGAGACTGTTACTATTTAAGGATCTGTGGTTCTGACAGGCATTTTAAACATTTATCTGTGAAATTTTGAATTCTGACAAGAGTTTACAGTACACTGAATTATCACTGGATCATTTAATGATTGCATGAATGGCACTTTCCAAGAAAATGGACTGAAAAAAAAAAAATGTTAAAGGAGATCTTCAAATATACGTTACATGGAGAACAGCAATAAACATTTTAAAAATGTATTAAATAAGTTTAAATTATATGTAAATGTTTAAATAAAGTCAAATCTAATAAAAGTTTCTAAACACATTTTTTAATAAATAAAAATGATAATTGGAAACGTGGTTTTAGATTTGGCTTAATGTCTAAATAAATTTCTAAATAAGTACATGAATATAAACAGAATAAAAAACAGAATTCGAAACTAAAATTTATACAAATTTCTAAATGAATACATTTCTACATAATTACCAAATAAATAAATAAAATTGGAAACATGGTTTTAGATTTGGCCTAAAATGTCTAAATTTCTAAACAAATTTCTAAAATAAATATAAAACAAAATTGGAAACAGTCTGAGATTTGGCCTGTGTGTATGTGCACATTGAAACAATGTACTGTGAAAAGGGCTATACAAATAAAATTGAATTTGGAAAAAAAATTTGGATTTAAAATATTCCAAGTCTTCTGAAGTCATATTTGCTTTTTCATCATATGCATCATATTTGATGTATGAGATATGATGTATGAGATATAATGCATGAGAAATTAGATATGTGATCTCAAGTCTTCTGAAGTCATTTGTTTTATGCGAATAATAGACTGAAATTAAAGTAGTTTTTCACTGAAATTTGAATTTTTGACTCAACTGTTTGAGTTTTTCTGCTTTCAGCAATTTACTGGGAATATAAACATCATTCCACATCAGGACTGGTTTTGTTGACCTGCTTTATTTCATCTCTGTTCATCACTGATCCGTTCTCAGAAACCAACTGATCCACATCTTCTTGAGTGTCTGAGTTTCTCATATATTTATAGTAGGCATCTCCATCTCAAAGAGCAGCTTTCTTTTCAAGAGATTTTCAAGTGGAGATTATTTTGATCATAAATTGAATTACCCAGCAGTGTCTCTGTGAAGCAGCGCCCATCCACGCCACGTGTGTCATTATGTAGATAAAATCACTAACATCCAAGCAGCAGGTCATCCTGGTTATGGGAAATGCAATAACCTGCAGCGAGAGATTTGTGTCTGGTTTGGAGTGATCAAAGTGACCTGAGACACTAGTGACTTTTGCTCAGGCAGATTTTCAGTGTGTCTTTGTTAATTGGATCATATTTATGGTTATTTGGCAGCTGCTTTTATCCAGAGCAACTTACACTGCATTTGAGGTATACATTTCAAACCCATTGCTAGCGCCATAATCTACTGTTTGAGCTAGAGAAATGCCTATTAAACATTGTTAAAGGTGTCATATGATGCATTTATTTATTTTTTTCTTTCTCTTTGGAGTGTTACAAGCTCTTGGTGCAAAAAGAAGATCTGTAAAGTTGCAAAGACTAAAGTCTCAAATGCAAAGAGATATTCTTAATAAAAGTTAACACTTGTCCACGCCCCCCTGAAACGGCTCGTTCTAACACGCCCCCACATCTCTACATCACTATGTGGGAAGATTTGCATAACACCGCCCAGATGTTCACACAAAGAAAGAAGGCATGACTTTTATTCTTGCTGTTACCGCCGATGCCATATTGTTGAGACACTATTTCATTGTGAAAGAGAAACATAAAGGCGGGGCATAGAGGAGAAACAATAATGTACAGTATGTGGGAAATAATGTGTTTTTGAACCTTAAACCACATAAACACATTGCATTACACCAAATACACCAAATAATGTTCTTTTTACGGCATCATATGACCCATTTAAATGTTAAGGATATGTATGATGAGTGAAAACACTAGAAAATTGCCTGTTCAAAACTCAGCAGCACAATACTAGTGAGTTAAGGATGGTTGCTTGCTGGCCCAAATCAAAACCCATGAGATATGATGAACTGTGTGATATATGATATGAGATATGTTATATGAATTGTGAAATGTGAGCTATGATGCATGAAGAGTGAGATATGATGTATGAGATATAATGCATGAGAAATTAGATATTTGATATATGAAATATGTGAGATATATGATGGGATGTATGAGATGTAATGTATGGTATGAGATGTAATGTATGAGAAATTATGCATGAGAAATGAGATTTGGTAGATGATGTATGCGATATGTATGAGAAATGAGATATTTGATGTATGATGTGAGATGATATATGAGATATAATGTATGAGGAGATATGAGAAATGAAATGTGAGATATGACGTAAGAGATGCAGTGTATGATAAAGGAGATATTTGATGTATGAGATATGACTTATGAGATATCATAAATGAGATGTGATGTATGAGATATAATGTATGAAAAATGAGATAATGTTTGAGAAATAGTGCATTAAAATTAGATATTTTAAATATGAGATATTTGAAGTGTGAGATATGAGAAATTAAATGTGAGATATATGAGATGTAATGTATGAGGAATGAGATATTTGATCTATGAGAAATTATATAATAGATATCATGAACGAGATGTGATTTATGAGATATAATGTATGAGAAATTAGATATATGATGTATGAGATGATATATCAAATATGAGAGGATTTATGATGTGAGATGATGTATGAGATGTGATGTATGAGATATGATGTATGAAAAATTAGATAATGTTTGAGAAATAGTGCATTAAAATGAGATATTTTATTTATGAGATATTTGATGTATGAGATATGAGAAATGAAATGAGATATATGAGATGTAATGTATGAGGAATGAGATATTTGATCTATGAGAAATGATGTAATAGATATCATGACCGAGATGTGATTTACTGTATGAGATATAATGTATGAGAAATTAGATATATGATGTATGAGATGATATATCAAATATGAGAGGATTTATGATGTGAGATGATGTATGAGATATGATGTATGAAAAATGAGATAATGTTTGAGAAATAGTGCATTAAAATGAGATATTTTATTTATGAGATATTTGATGTATGAGATATGAGAAATGAAATGTGAGATATGTGAGATGTAATGTATGAGGAATGAGATATTTGATCTATGAGAAATTATATAATAGATATCATGACCGAGATGTGATTTATGAGATATAATGTATGAGAAATTAGATATATGATGTATGAGATGATATATCAAATATGAGAGGATTTATGATGTGAGATGATGTATGAGATGTGATGTATGAGATATGATGTATGAAAAATTAGATAATGTTTGAGAAATAGTGCATTAAAATGAGATATTTTATTTATGAGATATTTGATGTATGAGATATGAGAAATGAAATGTGAGATATATGAGATGTAATGTATGAGGAATGAGATATTTGATCTATGAGGAATGATGTAATAGATATCATGACCGAGATGTGATTTACTGTATGAGATATAATGTATGAGAAATTAGATATATGATGTATGAGATGATATATCAAATATGAGAGGATTTATGATGTGAGATGATGTATGAGATATGATGTATGAAAAATGAGATAATGTTTGAGAAATAGTGCATTAAAATGAGATATTTTATTTATGAGATATTTGATGTATGAGATATGAGAAATGAAATGTGAGATATGTGAGATGTAATGTATGAGGAATGAGATATTTGATCTATGAGAAATTATATAATAGATATCATGACCGAGATGTGATTTATGAGATATAATGTATGAGAAATTAGATATATGATGTATGAGATGATATATCAAATATGAGAGGATTTATGATGTGAGATGATGTATGAGATGTGATGTATGAGATATGATGTATGAAAAATTAGATAATGTTTGAGAAATAGTGCATTAAAATGATATATTTTATTTATGAGATATTTGATGTATGAGATATGAGAAATGAAATGTGAGATATATGAGATGTAATGTATGAGGAATGAGATATTTGATCTATGAGAAATTATATAATAGATATCATGACCGAGATGTGATTTATGAGATATAATGTATGAGAAATTAGATATATGATGTATGAGATGATATATCAAATATGAGAGGATTTATGATGTGAGATGATGTATGAGATGTGATGTATGAGATATGATGTATGAAAAATTAGATAATGTTTGAGAAATAGTGCATTAAAATTAGATATTTTATTTATGAGATATTTGATATATGAGATATGAGAAATGAAATGTGAGATATATGAGATGTAATGTATGAGGAATGAGATATTTGATCTATGAGGAATGATGTAATGGATATCATGACCGAGATGTGATTTATGAGATGTCTGAGAAATTAGATATATGATGTATGACATGATATATCAAATATAAGATGATTTATGATGTGAGATGATGTATGAGAAATTAGATATGTATGAGATAGGATGTATGAGATGTATGAAATATGAGAAATATGATTTTATATATGATATGGGAGCTATGATATGATCACTAAACCAATATGAGCAGTATTTAAAGTGATGCCTGAGCAAAAACCACAATAATTTAACATTCTGGAAAAATGAATTCTTCTAATAAGAAATAATTGAAGTAAATTAAAAGTGTTGTGAAAATAAATATGGCATCTCTTTGTAAACGAGATTTGGAGCAGATGTTGGTGTGAACATTAGTTTCATCGGCTCAGACTGAGTCAGAATGTGTGTTAATCTGCATAATAACGAACAGTCACTGCAGGCTCATCAAGCATGACTCAGGGATTTAAACATCCATAATAGACCTTTATAAACCTTACAAAGCGCTCTGTCTTTCAGCTTCTTCTGTAAATGTGTATAGATGTATATTTATTTTTATACACCCAAAGAGAAGTCCATTAACACTGTTGCTTAGGCAACGGATCCTTTTATATCCAACCTGACAGGAGAAGAAAACAAACCCGTGTTTTTACCACCGAGTAATTCTTGTCATCGAATTAGTGCATCTCTCTCCCCTCCTGGCTGAGAAAAGAGGAGGTGATTGTGAATGGACCCATAGCAGCATCGCCGCTCTCAGATGGCTGTTTCCGTAGCAACACGCGGAGGGCGAAGGTATAAAAACACAGACAGTTTCTCAAGTGAGACTCAGAAACTCTGAGCTGCCTGCGAATAACCACAACAAACTAACTCCAGATCATGATGCTGAGGCCGAAGGACTTGTGTCAGGGATCTGGCACCAAAACTTTCCTGGAAGCCATGCAGAGCGGGAAAGTCCACTTGGCTCGGTTCGTCCTGGACGCGTTGGACGGGCGCATCATCAACGGGAAAGCCGAAAACGGGCGTACGCTTCTAATGCACGCCGTGTGCCTCCAAGAGCACGCAACAAGATCCAAATTCACCCAATTGCTTCTGGAAAAAGGTGCAGATGTGTCCGCCCGGGATGACCACGGACGCACGGCCTTGAGTCTCGCATGTGAACACGGACACTTAGATTCTGTGAAGCTCCTGGTGCAATTCAACGCTGATCCAGAGCTCACGGACACGTGGGGAAACAGTGCCCTCATGTACGCCGCATGCGGAGGACACAGCCAAGTCTTGGAGTTCCTAATCCGGGCGTTCAAGAAGCTCGGTTTGCGACTGGATCGCACAAATCACGCCGGCCACTCGGCCATCCAAGTTGCTGATTTCTTCGGGCACAACCAGTGCGTTCAAACCCTCAACGCTTGCGGAAAGAAGACGGTGAGTCCAACGAACAGCACTGGAGGACCCGCCGAAGAACTGCGGAGGCCCAATCGCCTCCCAAAGCAGGTTCTGGAAAGGTTCTCCAAACAAATCCAAAGCAAACACGAGGAAATCCTCCCAGCCTTGTTTCAGAGACAGCTGCGTGTCTGCGACAGCAACGGCCTGCGGATCCGCTTCAGACGTCCAGACGCCAACCAAAGCCTCATCAGATCCAACGACGGACCGGATCTACTGTTCGCTTCGAAACAGATCCAAAACTTGGTGTTGAAAGAAACTGGAAGCACTATAAGTGCAGAACGCGAGACGGATGGCGACGCGCCGCTTTGGGGGAAAACCCACTCATTTAATCTTGACCTCAGAACTGGAAGAAAACAATCCTATCAGGGCGACGTGCACGAAATCAACAGATCTGCGAGCAAATTCAAAAGAGCGTCGCTGCAAGACGAAAAACCTCTTGTGGCGAAATTCTACAGCACGACTGGCGCTGACGACTTTGAGATCAGAAAAGATGTGCAAAAGTGCGGCAGCATTCCCAAAACGACCAGGCAGAGCAAACTTCTGTTCAATCGTGAAGAACTCGAACCTGAAAGGATCAAACCTCGCTCTTCTGGGCTCTCTGGATTCGGGAACAGACTCCTGCGCAGATTCACGGCTCCTGAATTCATGCGACACATCACAGACTCTCCCAGAGACGCCGGACACGGTAAAGGGAAGATGTCCCGGTCCGAGACCTTCCCGTTCTCACACACACACATGATAGTGAACAGCCACCCGAGTGTGGACAGCATCAGCGTGGTGAGATGCGAGTTTGAGAGCAATCCTGCTCTTAAATGTTTAGATTAAAACACTCAAAAGGGCATTTAAGAAGATGTTTATGACTATGGCAGAGACATTATAAATAGCCGTGTACTTTATGTATGCAAGAACTCGAGCTCTCTTGAGACTTTTAACTGCTGCTGCTCTCAAGTAGTCTCTTTTTAACAGCCTCCGTAGATTCATTAACGTTCTTCGGCTAATTTAATTATTGCAGACATTATTATGCACTGCTCAAGAGTGTCTGTGCATTAAGTACTTACATGCTTTAATCATGCATGCATGTTATAACCTATTTTTATAAGCTTTTTTTTTTTTTGGAGCAAAGTCAAATGTTAGTGATTTGTATGCATTAAAATACAGTTTTGTATATCTATGCATATCTATAATGTAAATAGTTTGTATTCTGCACTCTTTCATAGACAGATATACTGAAACAACTCAAGGCATTTGTGTGAAAGAGGTAAATATATGAATAAAGACCTTGTGTATGCTTAAAGCATTCTCTGTATAAGAAATAAAACTTGATATCAGTGTTTTGTTTTTATATGCATGATTTATTCTTTAAAAAAATTAAATGTATAGTCCTCTTCATCAACAGCCAACATACAAACAAGCACACAACGCATGTTGTGGAAAGAAGGTTGATTATGAGTCATGTGTGCTCAGCTGCGTCATGTACACAAACACAGAGCTGTGCAAACTAACGAGGGCTCGTTCACACCAGATGCGTTCCTGCACTCAAACACAGATGGAGTGTGACTTATAGAAACAAACGCAGGAGTTCGGAAACACTTTAAACTTAATGACACAGATTTGTGAGGAACAGCCTGTCGTTATTCAATTCCCTTCCACAAATCTCATTTCTATTTTTAAACTTGCACTCTGAAGTTTGGTTTTGACAAAATTAAATAAATTTGTGTCTGTTCCTCACAAAAAGACTTCAAAAGTCTTTGAATAATTAGTCATTTGAACTGTTGTGTTTTGTTTTTGTTTTTTGTCGTGTCCTCTACACTGAAAAGTTCTAAATAAAACAAAAGATTATTGAAGTGTTCTGCGAGAAAATAATATTTCAGTTTTTATATTTTAAAAGTTCATATTTAATTCAATGTTATTTGCCTTTATTTTTGTAATTGTTTGTGAAATTTAAGAGTTAAAATTGTTTCTACACCACTGTATAAACTTGAAATTTAATAAATAAAATTATGAAAATAAAAAAAGGTCATTGCGACTTATCAAATCATTTCAGACATTGTTTCATGCAGTTATGAGACAAAAAAAAGTGAAATATAAACAGAATTATTAGGAAAAAAAGGATTCTGAGTTTACATAATTCTGACTTTGTCTGAATTCAGGATAAAAAATAAAAAAGGTAACTGCACAATTCAGACTTTGTTTCTCTCAATTATGAGAAAAAAAAGTCAGAATTGCAAGACATGAACAGAATTATGAGAAAAAAATCTGAATTTTGAGTTTGTTACAATTCAGACTTTTTTTTCCATAGAAAGATTTATATCTTGCAATTCTGAGTTCATCACAATTCTGAGTTTATTCGTAATTCTGGGTTTATATCACACAATTCATACTTTTTTCCCCTCATAATTATGATATATATCTTGCAATTATGATTTTATATATTGTAATTCCGAGTTTATTTCTCACAATTTAAAAAAAAATAAAAATCTGAATTGTAAGATACAAAGTTGCAGTAAACTTTTAGTTTTTTTATTCTGTGGCAAAAAAAACAAACAAACACACACAAAAAAAAGCAATTGTAACATATAAACTCAGAATTGAACCCGTGGTGAAAACAAGCTTCCATAGGGAAGAGCTGCATACAGATTCTTAAAAAATGGCTCATGTTACACAGAAAAATTTACGGTATACAGGTTTGGAACAATAAATGATCTTCATTTTGCATAAAGACCAACAATTAAAAAAGCAGTGCAGATGAAATACTTCCAGTGTGAACGGCCCAAGACACAAATCAGCTTCTCTCTCCTTTAATCTGTCCGTATGATCATTTAGGAAACATCACAGTACAAACAGGTAGGATCTGAAAATAGCACAATGAACGCTGCATCCAAAATGTAAACACACACACACACACACACCAATAAACAGACTTTTCCTTTCCTCGCTCATCATTAAACGAATGCAAATACTGTTCGTTTCTCACTCTGATTATGTACATTATTTGTTCTTCTGATGCCTGACAGTGAAATCAGCAGTTTAAGAAATCAGGAATCGCCTCTCAAGCTCAGATGCAATATTTACACGGTTTACAAACCACTCGCAGCACCCTTTCCAAAAGCAGGTGCTCGTCGATCCATTGAAAAATAATAATAAATAGGTCATTAAAATATATACAGTTGGATACAATGGCTCATAAAAACGTTTCAAACAACTGACATCGTTTCACCGCCTGTTCTGAAGAAACGCTTTAGTTCCTCAGATTAAGATTCAAGCCACTGTTTAGCCATGCAAGCCAGTCTTACACGAGCTGTAAAAACACAGGCCAAATATGTGCCTCCTGTGGAGTTAAATCTCGAATCTGCGCTGATTCTGGATTAAATATTGCCATTTAAAATGGTAAATGTGAGGTGAAAGTACCACACTGTCATCGGTTGATGAAAGTAAAGATCTGCGTTATGACCAAATACATGGTGCAGGTAATTTTACATCACGGTAACACAACAATGATTTTTTGAAATTGTAAAAAAAAATTGAAAACAAAAGATTGTTGGAGTGCGTTTTACGAGAAATTACTGTTTCATTCTTTCGACTTCATATTTAATTCAATGTTACTTGCCATTTCTTTGTATTTAATTGTGAAATTTATTAGCAATTTCTGATGTTTGACATCATATTTTGATCTTTCGATGGAAACTCAAACCAAAAAGGTGCAGATTTCAATTCAAATAACATACATTAAAACCTGATTGGATGAGCTACTTTTGAACTTGTTGAAATGTATGCAATAATGCATACAACTTGTGATGCACATCAACTGAATTACATGGTGTATGCTACTTTTATTTTGTTTTATTTTATTTTACTTTTAAAATTAAATTAAATTTATGTTATTGAATACATTTCAATCTTACTGGATGAGCCAGATTTGAAGCTGTTGGAATTTTTTGTTTAATTTAATTTAATTTAATTTAATTTAATTTAATTTAATTTAATTTAATTTAATTTAATTTAATTTAATTTAGAATTTTAATTTTGATTTTAATTTTACTTTAATTTATTTTAATTTAATTTAGATTCTCTTTTCTTTTAATTTATTTTAACCTGATTGGATGAGCCACATTTAAAGCAGTTGAATTTTTTTATTTTATTTTATTCTAAAATTTAATTTAATATAATTTAATTTAGTAATACATTAACATCTGACTAAATGAGCCACATTTGAAGGTGTTTAAATTTAGCCAATATGAACTTGTGATGCACATCAACTGAATTAATATAATCGATTGAAATATATAATTCCAGTTTGTAGATAATAAATATTAAGGTGATGCTTTACAATGCATATTAATGCATAAACCACCATTTCTTACAGTATACTTTGTTAACAGTTAGTTAATACAACTGCTCGTTGTTAGTTCATATTAGCTCAGGTCCATTAAATAATATTAACAAATATGATTTTAAATTAAATAATTTTAATTTATTATTTTTGTTGTTATTAATGTATTAGTAAATGTTGGAATTAACATCAACTAAGATTAATAAATGCTTAAGCTGTTAACTAATGGAACCTTTTTGTAAATTGTTAACAATTATAAAGTTGTGTCAGCTGTAGCAAACAACAAAAACAGTGAGATCATCATGTGAAAGCATTATAAAATTAGCTAAAATATTTGATAAATGAACTCAAGGAACCATGGCTTGTTCAGGTTTCTGCGGTCACAGATTCGTTGTGAGTCATGATAACACGCTTCGAACAGAACATAAAACCCAGTGGCATTTCAGCCAGACGCACTTCTCTGTTTCACCGCCTGTTAAGCACCAGTAAGACGTCCTCAGGTAGAAGAAAATGGCTTTATAGAGTTCATTTCTCATAAAACAGCCACCTCAGTCCTGATTGCTCGTGGAGCACGAGGTGCGTCAGCTCCTGGCTGATCTCCGGTGGATGCAGGGGCTTCAGCAGCGGGACATGCGCTTGCGGTACTGCTCCACCAGGGGCACCAGACACTGCGGAGAGCTGGCCTGCAGGAGGAAGGGGTGCTCCAGGAGGTCGGTGGCACTGGCCCTCTCCAGCGGATCCCGCGTCAGCATGCGCCTCAGGAAGTCCTTCAGCACCGGGGACACCTGCGGACGAAACAGACGAGACAAAATAACACATGAATGACCTGCAAATGCACAAATCCTGGATGTTGGAACGATGTTTTTTTAACAGATATGAACACCAGTTTAAACACATACATATCAGTTTGTACACAATGGGACTTTACATTATTTTTATATAATATGGTGTGTAATATTTCTTGTATTTTTTTATTTTACTTTTTGATTTTTTTCACATCAAAAGCAGTTTTTTACGGCTTGAGTACCTTTTTGATATGCTATGTTTTCATTATTATTATTATTATTATTATTATTTTATTTGGCTCATTTGATTTGTTGGCTAATTATTTTTCACATTTTCTCTTTTGGAAATTCATGACATTAGGTTTAGCCTACTGTTAAGGAATGTTTTGGTTAATTTAGTATACTGTGTATATATACAGCTCATTTATTCATGCCATATAATTGTTTTATTTTATTTTATTTTAGGTTGGACCAGACCATTTAATTGAATAATGAATAGTTATTTTTACATTTTTTATTTTATTTTATTTTATTTTTTATTTTATTTTATTTTGGGTTGGACCAGACCATTTAATTGAATAATGAATAGTTTTTTTAATTTTATTTTATTTTATTTTATTTTATTTTATTTTATTTTATTTTATTTTATTTTATTTTATTTTATTTCATTTTATTTCATTTCATTTCATTTCATTTCGGGTTGGACCAGACCATTTAATTGAATAATGAATAGTTATTTTTAAAAAAAAATTTATTTTATTTTATTTTATTTCGGGTTGGACCAGACCATTTAATTGAATAATGAATAGTTATTTTTTTTAAAAAAAATTATTTTATTTTATTTTATTTTGGTTTGGACCAGACCATTTAATTGAATAATGAATAGTTATTTTTAAATTTTTTATTTTGTTATGTTATGGTCTGGTCTGGTCTGGTCTGGTCTGGTCTAGTCTGGTCTAGTCTGGTCTAGTCTAGTCTAGTCTGGGTTGGACCAGACAGTTTAATTGAATAGTTATTTTTCACATTATTTTATTTATCTATTCCGGGTTGGACGAGACCATTTAATTGAATAATGAATAGTTATTTGTCACTTTTTTTTTTTTTTTTTTTTTATATTCATGACATTAGACTTGCTGTAAAGGAATGTTTTTGTTCATTTATTATAATTTATGTATTATTTAGATAGATATTCACTGGTCTTGTGTGTATGTTTGTAAAAAGTTGTAACTGTCTGTAAGTCTGTGTTCATCTCTGTGATTACTGGAGAGGTTTTCCTCGTACCTGATGAAGGTTGCGTACGGTGGGCGCCGGCTCGTCTCTCAGACGCTTCATGGCAGCCACCGGCGTCTCACTGAAATACGGAGGCTCTCCGTCCACCATCTCCACCACCATGATGCCCAGAGACCACACGTCCACCTGCAGATGCAGCACAGCAGGCCTGGTTTAATCTGACAATCACACTGGCGTCTGCTTCATGTGATTTGTTTTGTGGTGTTCAGCTGTACCTCTGTTCCATACGGTGATTTGGAGATGACCTCCGGAGCCATCCAGTACGGCGTCCCCACCAGAGACTTCCTCTTCGGGATATCTTTACTGATCTGAGCGCAGAAGCCAAAGTCTGACAGCTTGATCTGAGCCCGAAACATTGAGACGGGTAAGAGTTCAGATACGGTTAAGACACAAAGTCTCTTCTGCTCACCAAAGCTGCATTTCTTTAAATAATAATAATACTGTTAAAACAGTAATATTCTGAAATATTATTACAATTTAAAATAACTGTTTCCTATTGTAACACATTCTATAATGTAATTTATTCTTGTTCCTGCATAGCTGAGTTTTTTTTGGCATTTTACTTCCATTTACGTCCATTTAATTTGATGACTATTTTTTTTTTGTATAATCAGTTAATTTATTATTACTTATATAAAGTTCAAAAACAGATTTCGATTAAATAAAATAATAAAATAAAATGTAAAAAATAAAATATATAAAATCTGTTTTTGAACTATACATAAATTATATTTACAGCAATAAATTAATTTAATAGAATCCAAATCTAAGGTCATGAATATACAAAAGAAGAAAAATGTAAAACCAAAAATTAAAAAAGAATTAGTCAACAAATTAAATGGACCTAAAAATAAAATAAAATAAAATAAAATAAAATAAAATAAAATAAAATAAAATAAAATAAAATAAAATAAAATAAAATAAAATAAAATACTGAAAATTCAGCATTTAATCCTAGGAATAAATTACATTTAAAAATATATACTGATTTAGTGCTCAGGAAACATTTCTGATCAATGTTGAAAATAGTTGTGGTGCTTCATATTTTTATGGAAACTAAGATTTTTCAGGATTCTTTGATGAATGGAATGTTCAAAATAACAGCGTTTATTTGAAAAAGAAATCTTTAGTAACTTTATAAAGGCCTTTTATTAGTTTTTTGATTAACTGAATGCATCCGTGCTGAATAAATGTATTCCTTTCTTTCAAGAACAAAAATAGAATCTTACTGCCCCAAACTTCTGAATGTTTGTGTGTATATCTGTCTCTGTTCTTGGTTTGAATAGGGTTCAGCTAACTCACGCGTCCGTCCAGCGAGAGCAGGATGGAGTCGCTCTTGATGTCTCTGTGTATGACCCCCTGCGAGTGGAGGTACGCCAGCGCCTGCAGCACAGCCTCACACACGGTCGCGATCTGCTCCTCGCTCAGCCTGAACACACCACAGAGACACACGCTTACGTAACTGTCCTTCACAGACCAGCAGTCAGGCTTGAGCTCGAGCTCTCTGTGCTGTTATATATCAGTGCTGATTACTAAGTGTCTTGCATCTCATCGAGACGGGAAGAAACCACTCAGAAAGACAAGTCAACCTCTTGGGAACATGCTTAAAACACTCAGAACAACCTGGCAACCGTCCACCACACTGCAGCATCATAGTGGTGACACACAAAGGATTGTTTAGAGTTCTAAAACAGATTTTTTTGTATGAAAAATTTTTTAGATGCAGACTTATAAATTTATTCATGCACTATATTTTTTTGTCAAACAAAATCTTTAAATCATTTGAAAAATATTTAATTATTGTATTTGACTCATTTAATCTGTACTCATATTATTACTGTTATTATTATTATTATTATTTTGTATGTTCATGACATTAGGTTTAGTCTGTTGTATAGGAATGTTTTGGTGTATTTATTATTTATTATTATTTAATAATAATTATTATTATTATTCAATCTATATACAGGTCAAATGTAATTTTTTGAGATGCAGGCTTATTAATTTATTCATGTCATGCAATTGCTTGACAAAAACTTCTTTTTTTCAAATCAGTTTGAAAATTGGTATTTGTATTTTTTATAATTTTATTTTAGTTTAATATTTAACTAATAATTTTTCATATTTTTTTTCTTGTTTATTAACAACATTTTGATTGATTAATTATTATTTTATTATAATATTATAAATTTTATTTAATTCAGACTTTAATAATTAATTTGTCCATATCATATACTTGCTTGTCAAATAAAATGTTTTAAATCAGTATGAAAATGATTTTATTTTAAATTATTCTATTTCATTTTTATATTATTTTGTTTTATTTGTCTCATTTCATTTGTCAACAAAACTATTTTTTTTTTAAAACTTGTTTAACTTGCTCTAAAGGAATGTTTTGGTTCATTTTTTATTATTTATTATTGTTTATATATATAATTCATATTATTATTTATAGACAGATATTCACTTCAACAAATTCAGCTTTTTGAAATGCAGGCTTATTAAATTATTAATGTGAAATAAATGCTTGTCAAACAAAAATTATTCTAATCAATATGATTATTTATATAATATAATATCATTTCAATATATTATATTATATAAATATAAATAATAAAATTCAATATAATTTTTTTCTTATTTTTAAAATTATTAAAATGTATTTTATTTTTTTTTTTTTTTTTTTTTTTTTTTTTTTCACATTTCTTTCTTTTCTATAACCATGACCTAGAATTAGCCTGCTGTAATAATTTGTTTCATTTTGTTATTTATATATTATTTATATAAATATATACAGATATTCAATATGTCTGTATATGTTCATATTTCACATATGTTCACATCAGGCTTATTTCATTTATTCCTGTCATATAATTGCTTGTCAAGCTGCTCTGCTCTCAGATGTCTGTTGCTCTCTGGGGCCGCGTGTAAAATCGATGGTGTTTGCAAACGTGTCGGTTCAAAGCCTGCTGCTCGGGTCAGATCTCGTCCTTCAGCCGTGACAAATCTGAGGAGACGTGACATAGAGCCACATTTGTGTGCAATCTTGTAAATCTAGTCCTTCACCAGACGAAGACAGAGATGCATTTACCAAACTAATTAGATCACTAATCAAATTCCCCCTGCATGTCATCACAACATGCTCTAATCTGATTGTGTAATCAAATTAAAGTCGGAGTGTCAGAATACATGCACAGCTCAGAGCGGATCCATGACTCAACTGTACATCACCCTCTTGTGGAATGAATAAAACACTACAGTAATACTACATGGAGTGACTAGACACGAGCAGAGACCCTTGAGAGCAGCCAGCGTTGTGTTCTGCTCATCTAAACAGCAGAACTGCAATCACAGTGACGTTAAAGTGATATGAAATGAAAACTGACTGAAAATGACTTCCTTTAATCATGTTTCTGGTCTTATTGTGAAAGATTCATCATTACATGTTGTCTGTCTTCAGTCTTTCAACCATTAGCTGGCTGCAAATGATTTGCATATTATATTATATTATTTTATATTATTTTATTATTTTATTTTATAATAAATTATATTAAATTATATTATATTGTATTGCATTAATTTATTTTAAATCATATATTATATTATTTTGTTATATTGTGTTTTTTTTAAAGTTATTTTATTTTAAATGATGTATTATGTTCTATTATATTATATAAGATATTATATTGTATTGTATTATTTTAAGTTATATTGTATTTTATTATATTTTATTTTAAATTATATATTGTATTATTTTTTAATTATATTATATTATATTATATTATATTATATTATATTATATTATATTATATTATATTATAAAAATTAAATAAATCTGTTAATTTAAGGTAATTTATGCTTTTATTTTGATTTCATTTAAATTTGATTACGATTAAAAAGTTCACTGATGAACTTTCCAGAAGTTATACATATTTATTTAATTTATATAAATATATATGACTAATCCACCCATGGTAAAGCGTACTGCTCATAAATCCTATAGAGATCACAATGATAACATAAACCTCAAGATTAATCGGTTAAGAAATGCAGTTCTCTCATCTTTCATGAAACAAAGAAGAGAAACAGCTTTCCTGGAGAAATGATGAGGTTGTTGGTGTTGTGCTCTGGTACCTGGTCTCAGACACGATGTTTGTTAAAGCTCCTCCCTGCAGATACTCCATGATGACCCAGAGCTCCTCCTCCACCAGAGCGCTCTTGAACATCTCCACCACGTTCCTGTGCTGGTAATCTCTCATAATCACCACCTGAACACACACCAACACACCCCCATCAATCCTAAACATCATAGCCAATGAACAGAAATAAATCTGTTTGTTTAAGGGTCAGAAAGTTGCTGTTGATTTTGAAATGTTGTTGTTGAACTTTTCAGAATTCATATCTCAAGTGGTCAAAAATGTTTGTTTTTTAATCCATATTTTATTTTATTTTATTTTATTTTATTTTATTTTATTATTTTATTTTATTTTATTTTATTTTATTTTATTTTATTTTATTTTATTTTATTTTATTTTATTTTGTGTTTACAGTGTTCCAAAATATAATTTCTATTCATATGTGTTTCATCTATTTATTTGAATATGACTAAATAACTGAGTCAGTTCTGGTAGTATCTGCTAGTTTCTGTGCCTTGCATTAAATCATACATTGTGATTGAAAATTCATGAATAACCCTAGACCGTTTTTGCTTATGTAACATAATACAACAAGATGCAAAAAAAAAAATGCATGATGGGACTATTCCTTTGAATAAAAGCAGTATTAAGGTTGTTTTTTATTAATATTATGTAGGGATGCACGATATTATCGGTTGATATCGGAATTGGCCGATAATGGCTTTAAATGTAAATATCGGCATTGGCCTGATATGAAAAATGATGCCGATATGTCTTGCCGATAAGAGGAATGTGTTAACTCACATGTGCTCAGGTTGTGCTAGCGATTAGATCACATCAGCAGTGTGGCTCATTCTTGAAGCAACGTTTTGTCTGAATGATGATTAGATTGACTGTTCGGTTCGCTGCATTTAATCTGTGAAAGCATGTACAGAATGACGCGTTCGGTGTGTGATAGAGTAAACAGCGGCAGCCTCCCCCGGGTCCTAACGCCCGTTCAGTAAGGAGTTTTAATCTGTAGGGGGCGCTGTTGGCCTACTTCTAATTAAATTAAAAGTAAAATAGCCTACAAATAACATTTAGGCTGTGTTTCTGATTAAATAAAGCAGTAATTTATGTCATAAAATAATGAGTATGTTTTTATTTAAAGGACAGAAGCTCTATCTTACATGAAACAAAAATCACAAACATGACACTTGTAAATTAACTAATTATATATATACGGATTTATTCATTAATGTGTAATGTGTTTTTCTATTTTGCTTTAGAACATCTACAAATGTTAAATCTTCAAATAAAATGTTAGGTTTAACACTGCATCTTTCTGGGGGGGGAAATGCAGAGATTGATATATAGTTTTTTATAGGTATTTTCAAAGCTTCAATGTACTGTCAAAAAACCTTCATTAGTGTTTATTTAATTCTAACAAATAAGTTTAATTTAAAATATTTTGCTAATAATTTCTGCACAGGAGAGACTTGGTGTTGTTTCCAAACAAAATGAAATATATCGTATCGGCCAAAATGTGTTGAAAAATATCGGCATATCGGATATCGGCAAAAATCCAATATCGTGCATCTCTAATATTATGCTCATTCGTTCTTTCACCTCATTAAAGAGCAGTTCTCTGCGCTGTTGTCTCCTGAGGTCCATCATCTTGACGGCCACGACCCGTCCGCTGTGTTTCTCGCGGGCGATGCACACCACACCCGTCGAACCCTCGCCAATCTTCACGAAGTTCTCCAGATACGAGCGCGGGTCTCCTTTATCCACCACCATCTGCAGCGCGGCCTTGAACTGCTCGTGGGTGACTTTGGGCGGGTCGGGCGGCGGTCGGGGCGAGGGGTGCTGCGGGGGTCTGAATGCGGGCGAGCAGGTTCCCGGAGGGCTGTTGGCCAGAGAGCCGGTGGGGGACGGCCGGGGCTGCGAGGGGCTGTCCTGTCTGGGGTAGAGTCCTGGGTTGGGGCAGCCTGAGTGTCTCATGAAGGGGTCTGGACCGGTGGGCCGGTAACTGATGTTGGGCGAGAGGCCGATGGTGTAGCTGGAGGAGGAACGCACCGTTCTGTGAGGCCTGGTGCCGCTCACGAGGGGACTGCTGGTGCCACTGTGCAAATATCCCGGCTGGAGTCTCATGGCTGCGTCAGCCTTTTATTGAGAAGAGAAACACAAGGACAAATAGAAATAAGGATGTGGGCTGGTTTGCCTTTAACCTGCATTAACTTGCTTTGTGTATTCGTCTGACAAACGGGGACTTAAAGGGTATTCAAGATATTTTAATAGTATACAATACTGTTCAGAAGTTCTAATGTTTTTTAAAGGAGTCTCTTCTGTTCATCAAGGCTGTTTATTTGATTAAAAATAAAGTAAAAATAGTGAAATATTATTATAATTACAAATATCTGTTTTCTATGTGAATATGATATGAAATGTTATTTATTTCTGTGATGCGCAGCTGTATTTTCAGCATCATTACTCCAGTCTTCAGTGTCACATGATCTTCAGAAATCATTCTAATATGTTGATTTGCTGCCCAAGAAACATTTCTGATTATTATCAGTGTTGAAAACAGCTGTGGAATATTTTTGTAGAAGCTGTGATACATTTTATTTTTAAGGATTCACAGATACATAGAAAGATCAAAAGAACAGCATTTATTTACAATAGAAATCTTTTGTAACATTAGAAATGTCTTTACTGTAGCTTTTGATCAATTTAATGCATATTTGCTGAATAAAGTATTAATTTCTCTCAAACTAATCTTACTGTGGCTTTGCACTTTAAAGTGCACTTTATTTTGTTACTTTTTTTAGAAATTGCTTATTTTTAGAAGAAAGATTTTGCATGGCAAGTTGTCAAATATGCATAGTTATATAAATGTATATGTTGTGGTGGGTTTGTTTTTTATTCATTTTAATAAAAAAGGAAAGTGAACTCCAAAAACTAAATTTCTGATGTCAGAAAAAAATTGCTTGCATTCACACATAAAAAAATGCTTACATTCAGTAAGTTCATGATTTGTTAAGGTGTTTTTCTTTTGTTGTTTTTTTACATAACAGGAAAAAAAAAACATTTAAAAATTGTGACTTTTTAACTAACAATTCTGATTTTTTTTTTTTTTTTTTTTATACATTTGAGAGTTTATATCTCACAGTTGAGTTTTATCTTTTAATTCTGCTTGTGCATGTGGTCAGGTGTCTAAAAATTCAGGATAAAACACGGAACTTAGAAAACTTAGAATTCTTATTCTGAGAAAAAATCTAAATTGTGAAATATAAACTCAAAATTAGAAATTGTGTAAACATTTTTTTTTTTAAATCTGATTTGAGAGAATTCAGAATTCAGAGGAAAAGGTCAGAAGTGTGAGGAAAAAGTTAAAAAAAAAGTGACGTAAACAGAATTCTGAGGAAAAAAGTATTGTAAGATGTAAACTTGCAATTTCATAAAGTATCATTTGTGAGAAATAAACTGTGAATTATAAGACAGAAAATCTGAATTCCAAGAAAAAAATTCTACATTGTGAAATGTAAAGTAAGATTTACAATATATAAAATCAGAATTAAAAGTCAGTATTGCAAGATGTAAACTCGCAACTGCATGAAAAAAAAGTCAGAATTGTAAGATGAACAGTATGTATTTTTAATGCTTGTCAGAACAAGCTTCTATCACTGAGGCTGTTGGCCACAGACATCAGATGTCAGATGTTTGTTTACCTTCAGGTCGTAAGAGGAGTACGGTCTCCCCGGGCTGTTCTGTGGGTGGACCAGCAGTCTGTTGGTGGTCCTCACGTCCGGCGTGAGAGCGTCTCCGTGTGGCATTGTGGGATTGTAGAAGCAGGTGATGGGTCTCTGGTTGTGCGAGAACACGATGGGGAACTCTCGTCTCATCATGAGCCTCTCCGTCGGGCTCCCGATGTCCCCTCCCAGATACATGGGCCTGGGCGGCTCCGGGACGGGGATGGGGGGCGGCGGAGGGGCCGGGAGGGCCGGAGGAGGAGGAGGCCGGTCCAGAGCGCTCATGCTGACCTCATAGGTGGATTTGGCGCGGGGCAGAACGCCGTTGGGCTGCAGCATCACGCTCTTCTTCAGACCCATGTACGGCGTGCTGCTCTCGCTGTGGATGTTGCGTGATTTCTCGTCCCAGTGAGGGTCAGGCTCGTCCAGGGCTTCGTACTGATACACATCGGCCTCGCTGACCTCCCCGAGGCGGCCGAGCGACTGCGCTCTCTTGCGGGCCGACGGGCTGCTCCTGCGCAGGGAGTTGGAGCTGGTGACGGACAGACGGCTCATGTCTGACAGCATGGCTGATATATAGTCTCCGTGGCCGATCATGCTGCCGCGCACGATGGTCTGGGGAACAACAGAGCAGGCTGTGATTAATGCGAACTGAAACCGGACGCTATTTAAAGCGCGTGTGAATTCATCTGGGTGCGGATGAACTCAAAATCACACTTTCCTCCGAGGAGCCTATTTCTGGCTGATTTGTGTTTATGAAACGCTGAATGACTCGTCTGAGCTATCTGAGGATTGCTTTTCTTGCAAATAAAGTCCAAAGCAAAGAGGCTTTTTTTGTTGATTATTGATGATGCCATTTATGTCACCTTTATGCATAAGGAATTGCAGCTTTTCATATATTGAAAAATATGACAATTTATTTACTTAATGTATGTAATTTTATATAATACACGATATGCATATAATAAAATATGGCTCTGTGTCTGAGTATAAATATATTTGAACATACATGTACTGAACATATATTGTCCAAAAAAACTAAAGCTTTAACATTCGTTTTCAGTAAACACTTTTTTTCTTATATACATAATTTTGTATATGAAATGTGTAACTATGCAAACAATGAAGCCAGCTTTATGTAAACCCATGCATTAAATTAATTAAAAATGTATTGAGTGTTTCAATAAAAATGTAGTGCTGTATTCATCTTCATTGCTATATATTTTTTATTTATATAAACATACTTATTGCAGTATACTGAAAAATGTAAGCAATAGTTACTCATATATGATTATTTATTATTTAATATATTGCATTATATTTTCCAGTATATTCCCATTTATTTTTGTTTCAGTATATTTAGTTACTTGAGGAAAGACATGACATTCATCAGCTGTCATGTGGTTTATTCACAGTGGCGTTGACAGAAGTGACACGAGGTCCATCACTCATGTTTGAGAAGAGCTCAGGGCAGACACACATCGAACAACATCTGCAACCAAACCACCTAGCAACCACTCAGAACACCTTAGCAACTGCATCCCTGTTGTGTGTAAAAACGCAGTGGATTTTCTTGTCAAATTCTCTGACGTCACATTCGTGAAGCAGGCCTGATTCAGAGCAAGCTGTTCTCTATGAAAGCATATGTTAGAAGAGCAGAGATCTTCAGATGTTTGAGAAGCTCGGCTCTTTTGCCTGGAGTTGCAGTTTTTCCGCCTGACTCTCGCTGCGCTGGCGGCCCGCATGCATCATTATTAATTGCCAGCGTGAGGTAATAAATCTCTCGGCCCTCTGAGGATTCAGCGCTCTGAATCAGTGTTCACAGCAGACCCGTGATAGATAAGAAGCCAATGTGACAGAGGAAAAAACATGTGTTTCTGAGCGCCGTCCAGGACGTCCCTCAGGGAGAAACACAGCGCGCCCAAGCCTGGAAAGAGTGTCTCTGAATATCAAGGACTGAGATTAAGAGCTGTATTCAAGCCCAGTCCCAAAGCCAAAACTGGACATGCTTTCCAGTTACAAATACTAGGAAATGCAAATTACTTGAAATAAATTTTTCAAAGTTGCAAAAGAAATATATATATAATTGAAGCATGTTTTACAAGAAAATAATTAGAAAATACTATTTCAGAGCATACTTTACAAGAAAAGACTTATCCCTTTAATTTTATTTTTATATATATATATATATATATATATATATATATATATATGTCTATCTTTGTTATTCTACAAAAACTAAAAAAAAAAATCTAATCAAAAAAAATTATTTTATTAAAAAAGCAACAGATTTTTCCGTTTACGGGACCTTTTGAGTCATAAATATTAAGAAATGTGAATTACTTGAAATCAATTTTTCAAAGTTGCAAATAAAAAAAATAAGTATTATTAAAGTATATTTTACAAGAAAATAATATGAAAAAATACTATTTCAGAATGTAATTTAGTAGAAAGGCTTAGCCCTTTAACTTATTTATCTATTTTTTTTCTTTTATATATTTTTCTATCTTTATGCTACAAAAACTAAAAAGCATCAAAAAAAATAAAATTAAATTAAATTAAAAAGCAGCATATTTTTCAGCTTATGGGAACTTTTGAAACACAGATATTAAGAAATGTGAATTACTTAATCAAATTTTTCAAAGTTGCAAATAAAAAAAACTATTATTGAAGTATGTTTTACAAGAAAATAATATGAGAAAATACTATTTCAGAATATAATTTACAAGAAAAACTTTAACCCTTTAATTCTATTTATTTTATCAATTTTTTTATTTTATATTTTTTTTCTATCTTTGCTATTCTACAAAAACTAAAAATAATCAAATAAAAAAAATGTTTAAGAAGCAACATATTTTTCTGTTTAAGGGACCTTTTGAGACACAAATATTAAGAAATGTGAATTACTTAAAATCAATTTTACAAAGTTACAAATAAAAAAAAATTATTGAAGTATGTTTTATGAGAAAATACTATTTCAGAATATAATTTTACAAGAAAAGCCTTAGCCCTTTAATTTTATTTATTTTATCTATTTTTTTATCTTTGTTATTATACAAAAACTGAAGCATCAAATAAAAAAAAAAAAATTTAAAAAGTAATTAAGTAATTAAAAAAGCTGCATATTTTTTCAGTTTATGGGAACTTTTGAAACACAGAGAAATATTCACACAAAAATATTTGGGGAAAATTAAAAGTATGCTTATGCTGAAGTCGGCTCATGCTCACAGTGTTTTCCAGACTGTTGCTCTGCAGCTTCCAATCAAGTCAGAGTGAACTGAAAAGGTCTATTATGCTATTTTGGGACACTTCTTGACATTTATTCCATGCAATTCTGACCTTCTTTGGTTTGAGCTCCACCGGCGTGATCCGGGACGGGTCCACCATGGGTTTGGGTCTCCGGAGGTTTTCTATTAAACTCTGCCATTGTGTGGGAAGACCGACGAAGACTCCTCGCTTCGCATCGAACGACGTATGAACACGATGCTCGAAGTTCTTCGGTGCCGAAATCTCCGGCCTCTTCTTCTTCTTTTTGCGAAACATTGTCCGATACTACAGCAGAGGCCTTTCAAAACACAGAAATGTGAAAAACAATTAGGTGACACTTTACTTGAAGAATTTACATTACAAAAGTTAATTAATTATGCCTTGCAGTGCACCTTTTAATGCATTGTATGAGCTCATGAAAACACAGTTATAATATATTATAATTCTAATCTATTCATTGTTACTCCTTTAGAAAATAAAACACATGAAAAACACTTTACTTGAAGCTTTTATATATTATGCATTATAATACAATACTTATCTATTCATTGTTACACAGAAAATGCAATGCATTAAAACATGACAAAACCAACCAAAGGAATCTGTAAATATATTTTTGGTTATAATTATTGATGAATTCCTTATAGTGCATTATGCATAAAGGCCTCAAGTAAATATAGATAGAAATTATTACATTAGTCAATAATTTGCCATAATTTTGGATATTCATTTATCATGGTATATGGAATACAATAGTAGTGCAGGGTTATTATAGTCATATAACACTAAAACCATTAAAAAAACACGTGAAATAAAAATAAATGTTAACTAAAATAAAATAAAAATAATAAAAACACGTATTTCATCTAGTTTCCAAGGAAATATCTCTTATTTTAATTTAGTTTAACTTCATGTACTAAAGTAAAAACTAATAAAAAGTAAACAAACTAAAAAATTTGCACAACAAAATTACGAAATTATAATGAAAATGTACAACATAAAAACAAAAACATTTATTAATAAATAAAAATTATTATTAAACTATTAATAAAATTATTTTAAAAAATTATAGTTTAATTATTAAACTATTAATAAAAATTATAGTTTCTCACAACAACAACAAAAAACACCACAAAAATCACTAAAACTTACAAAAAAGAAAATTAGAAAAGTAAATTAAAAAAAAATTTAAAAACTAATTTTATAAACATCACAAAACACTGGTCACTAAACTGTTGAAAGTGGAATGCATCAAGTTATTTTCAATTAAAATGGGCATACTGTATGCATCATATGCATTTTCAAATTATAAGCATCTGATGCCAGACCTGCTGCGATGAAGCTGAAATAATGAATCGTTTTAATAAAGTATGTCTATTTTTGTTCTTCTGTTGCACTAAATCTGCTCAAAATGTGTTGCATTGCCTCAAAGCAAAAGAAATATCAAGTCATCTTTGTTCTTAAAATAGAAAACCCAACACAGACGTGTCTGCTGCTGATTCACTGTCAGCATTTCTAATGCAGTCTCTGACATGCACATCTTCCTCCTGTTCATCGAAGGCTGTTGTGTGCACGAGAGCACCGCTGTCGGATGTGAAATGAAGTATATCTGCTCAATTAGGGCTTATTCATTCTGCCTGCCCTTTAAATGACAGACGGGGAACGCTGAAGGCCTCTGGCTCCTGCCTCTGGGTTCAAAGTGCATTAACTTGATAAAAGACTGAGAAAGCAGCTGACCTCCCTTCACACTGAAGGACTGCTAATAACTCAGGAAAACATCCTTTCATGTCATCGTCGTCTTGCTGCTGAGCTCTCTCAAAGCCAAGGACAGTGACTGACCTTGTAGATATTATGCCTTTTTTTTTCTAGATTAAAATAATCTATTTTAAAATGATTTAAATCTTGATAGACTTGCACTGAAAAAAAAAGGTGCAGAATTTACTTAATTTTCACTCAGAAATTGCTTGAAAATTTCACAAATAATTACAAAGAAATGGCAAGCAACACATTGAATTAACCCTCTGATGCATGAAAAATAAAGCTTAACTTTATATATAAAAAAACTAAATATGAATAAAATAAATATTCTGTATATAAAAATAATAAACATTCTTAAAAACATTAAGCTGTTTGCTATAACAAACAAAATTCCTGTATTTTTAATTTATTTGTTATTTATTTATTTATTTTGGTGGGGGTTACTGTTTATTTTATTTATTTTATTATATTATTATATGTTTTATTTATTAATTAAATTATATTATATTATAATAAAATGTTGTTATTCATTAAAAATAAATCTAATATTCTCTATATATTTATTCAAAACATGAAGCAATTTTTTTGCATTTTTAATTAGAAAGACTAGAAGTAGTTTTTCCTGTTTTATTTCTATATTCTTTATTTTAATTATAATTTCAAATATTATTTTTTACAGTGTATAATGTAGCATTTAAAAGGGTCATATTATACTCTCATTGTTATGTACAGTATTTTCCCCCTAAGGTCCACTAATAATGCCAGAAATATTTTTGCACCAGTCACAATTTAGTTTAATAAAATAAATATGATGCATGTTTTCACAGAACGATGAATTCTTATGATATGGTAAATATACTGTCTTTAAGATTGCTTCGAAGCAGCATAAGTCTTGAGTGGAGCGATGTCAGAAACCCTCTGATGCTCCAAACCAACTCGCAACAGCATCGCAACACATTTTATTCCCATAATATGACATATTTCCAAGTGAAACATGACATTCAACGAGACAAAGATGTATAAGGAATGATTTTATCCATGCAGAATGTGAAAAGTGTGCGTCACATTCCAGTATTTCACTTGGAAATCTGTCAAAGCACAGAGGAGATATGAAAAATGGGTCACGTTATAAGTACAGTGGCTGTGAGTTTGCTAAACAATGGCTAGACAGCGATTTGACAGTTTAATTAATGACATCTGATGGAGACGTGATGAAACTGATGCAGTTTGCATGAAAATAAAGAGGCTTTCTCATTTAAAGTAAAGCACTACAGGCAAAACCATTGGTCAGTTTTGATATTTTGGCTATTTTGCTTCCATAACCTGTCTGTTTTCATCCTAGTGGAACAAAAGCATACATTTTAGTGTTTATTTTATTGCATCTATTTACGTCTGTAGATTTTGATTACTATACACATCTTTAAAGGCAGTGAGTTTTTCTCCAGTTGAACAGCATTTACATGCATCAGAGTTTACAGTTTTTATTCCTATCTATATTCTGAATATAATTCACCTGATCAACACTTTATTCCTAAAAATGTGGTGAAAATGCATGTATTTCTGTCTGCTGATAGTATTTTCTGATTTATGCAGTAATAAAAAGAGAAATCCAAAATCTTTAACTCTAATATGTCAGCAAAATCAAACAAGAATTTCGATGTATGCAAATGAGTGCATATTTAATTTGATAATGCCTCATTAAAAAAAAAATGCATACAA
>CM045052.1:569793-647293 GCA_024542945.1 allo-octoploid hybrid of Carassius auratus x Cyprinus carpio | reverse complement strand
ATGTGTGTGATAAGGACATTTTAGAAGTAAAATCCCAGTCAAACAACACTTTATTGCAGAATTCAGAACAAATGCATGTATATATGTGTATGTATGCAGACTTCAGATGCAAAAACCTCTGTCCTTCTGCGATTTTTTTCTTTTAAATAAGCATTTTTATCAGCCATTTCCAATGTCCATAATAACATTGGACATTTTTGAAAATAAGCCATTTCAATAACTGACTAATAAACCTTTCACTGGCATTAAAGTTAAATTACTGAAACTAAACATAAGAGACTGATAAAAATACTAATTTAAAAGAAAAAATCTTAGGTGGACTTTTTCTGAGATGGTTTTTGCATCTGAATGCTTCACACACACATATGTGACCATGGACCACAAAACCAGTCATAAGGGTCAATTTCTCGAATAAATAATCTCTCCATTGATGTATGGTTTGTTAGGAGGACAATATTTGTCTGAGATACAACTATTTGAAAATCTGGAATCTGAGGATGCAGAAAAATCTAAATATTGAGAAAATCATCTTTAAATTTGTCCAAATGAAGCTCTTAACAATGCATATTACTAATCAAAAATGAAGTTTTGATATATTTACAGTAGGAAGTTAACAAAATATCTTCATGGAACATGATCTTTACTTAATATCCTAATGATTTTTGGCATAAAAGAAAAATGAATAATTTTGACCCATTCAATGTATTGTTGTCTATTGCTACAAATATACCCCAGAGACTTAAGACTGCTTTTGTGCTCCAGGGTCACATATATATATATATATATATATATATATATATATATATATATATATATATATATATTAGGGCTGTCAAATGATTAATCACGATTAATCACATCCAAAATAAAAGTTTTGTTTACATAATATATGTATGTGTACAGGGTATATTTATTATGTATATATAAATACACACACATAAATTATATATTTAGAAAATATTTACATGTATATACATTTATATATTTATATTCTTATATTTTATATTATATATAAATATATTTAATATATAAACATAACATATTCTTCTTAAATATATACATGCATGTGTGTGTATTTATATACACATAATAAATATACACAGTATACACACATATATTATGTAAACAAAACTTTTATTTTGGATGTGATTAATCGTGATTAATCATTTGACAGCCCTAATATATATATATATATATATACCATGGAAATTGTAATTCTGATACATATATATTCTTTTTATGAGTGCAATCTTTTAAAATCTCTATGCGGTAAGAAAAGTATGTCATGCAAGGTCTTTTTTTAATGAAATTATAAATCTGATTAGTGATGATGACTGTGAATCCTTTGCAAAATGTTCCTCTCAAAGGAGACAAATATGTGCAAACCAAGCATGTTCACTTCAGTTGTGAGTGCTTGTAATCTGAGAATCAAGTCCAACTCTAAAAGTTGGATATTAACCTGAGATGATGCGGTGAGTGTTTCATCTGGAGCTGGAGAGGGATTCTGTGGGCGAGGAGTGTTTGACAGCCCAAATCCCAGCGACACAGATACAGCTTTCCAATAAGACAACTGAAGAGTGAATGTGTGGGTTTAAACAGCTCCACACTCGTGCAGGAACAGAGATATACCTCTGAAGAAACATGTATGAGCATCTGTTTTTGCATTTTTTACCCTAGCGACTCATGAATTATGTAATCTGTTTCATTTTAATAGTTTTTGTTAATAGTAATTTTTCTCAATACAATTTCTATTGCATCAACACTGTGTGTAACACTATATCCCACAATGCAATGTGCTCGACTTGCTTGAGTCATCTACTACAAAACTGGAATAACATGCAAAAGAAAAAAATCCAATGATAACTAGATGCTCATTCGTGAATTAAGCACACAACAGTTACATCCCGTGGTAACTAGGATTTACACAAGCTCCAGTCTGGATCCAGAACACCTGAGAAGAGATGATGCCAGCCCCTCAGAGGACCTCAGATGATGCTAACCCAGAGACAACATACAGAACTACCACATTTTGATATAAGCTTGATTGCATAATTGCTGTTAATAGTGTTAATCGTCTGTTTGTTTACGTCTTTTATTGATTTTTCTGAACATTTCTGCCGTATGCACATAAACTGACAGTCACCACTGATAAGCTACTACTAAATATTGTAGAAACTTAATTTTCTGTAAAGTTGCTTTGCAATGATTTGTATCGTGAAACGCGCTATACAAATAAACTTGAATTGAATTGAACATAGTGAGTTTATGCGAAAATAATGCTTATTGTTGGCATAATGCATATTGCTTTATATGCTTTTAAAGGAATAGTAGAAAATATCATCCACCTGAAATGCAAGCCTTATTTAATGTTTTGCTTGAAAGTCACGATGAGTCAGAAATAAGGCTTTTTCTTTCAAATTATAAACGTGTTATTACAACACGTGAATTAGCAAATGTTTTGGTCGAACAAAACTGAATAAACGTGATAAGTACATCCAAGTGTAACGGATTATTGAAATATAAAAGCAGCAGACTAAATGATTGGAGAAGTCTTGTTTTTAGCAGAAGATCCAATTATGAATCAAAATTATGAGGTCAAAATGTAAAAAAAAAAAAAAAAAAGCGTGTGTGTGTGTAAATGTACATGTATGTTCCATGTCAAATCAACCAGATTTCATAAACTTTCCCATTCTGTTAATATTTTTTTCAAACATAAATAGAAAAAAAAAAAAAAAAAAACATCCAGTGTATGCAAAGTGACCCACGTTTAGTTTTTATCACCCACACTGACCCACATTCCCATATCTCTGAAAATGAACTATAAAGGGCCTCAAAAATTAAGATACCAAAAGAAAAATATGTTAAGATCCAAAATCTAAAATGGTATTAATATATCTTTAATACTTCTTGAGTTACAGCCATGCAAACGTTGGGGGGAAAACTCAAAAAGTGATTTTTTTAATGCAAAAAAAATTGCCATTTAATGCAACAAAAATTTCTAAAGTCAACAGATTTTACTAACAGACCACTGATCTCTGTGTGAAAATCATATAATGACGCTGCCATCTTTCTAAGAACTTCTGTACCCCCCTGTAATTTGGCTCTGAATTTATAAACCAAAAAAAAAAAATTGACCCACATGCATTTTGGGTAAATTATCATTTCATGCCAACTTTACGCACGACATGTATTCATGCATTGGCTGAGTATTTATGTCTGCATTTGCATGCTTGTGTAGAATGTGTTTCTGGGCTAAATGGAAAAGAAATCTGAATTTATTATATATCTGCATGAAGATCCACAGCTAGAAGCCGTCTTTTCTGTTCCAAATCCCAAATCAGGATATATTTTGAGTGGCTGTTTGCCATCTTCAGCCCTTGATGTGAATCTCTGGTTCTCCAGGGGATGTTTGGACTCGGTTCCTGAGCTGAATCCGGTCCCCTGTTCCCCGTTCATGTTTGAGATCGTTTGTCTCAGACGTGACAGTCCCATCTCAGTAACGGCAGTGAAGTGAAGTGTGAAGCAGGACTTCAGATGAAGTGACCGAAGCTTAACGGCCGAGCCGCGAGTCATCTGTCCTCATTCACAACCACAGCACTTTAACCTGAGTTCAACCCGCTCAAACTCACACATTCACATCTCTAGAGCTCAGAAAAGAGTTCGTCGGGGGCTGCTTAGTGATTTTGATGGAATAGTTTGAACTTGGGATGACAGAAATAATGTTTTGTGTTGATTAAAACAAACCTGGTGTGTGGAAATGCTCAAAGTTTAAATATGTATGATACTTTTCTGTTAAATAAATAAATCTGTTAAATATTCAACTCTCTTGTAATCATATGAAGTTTTGCTCACATGAAGATCCATCCTTTCATAGTTCTACAGAAAACTAGTCACAAATCTGTCAATTGTTGTCATATAGTAAGAGTGCTTAAAATCAGGGTTATTATTATTAACTTAAACAAGACAAAAGACAAAAAATCACTACTTAAAATAAGCATTAACTGAAATAAAATATAAAAAACTTCAACTTATTTTCAGTTAGTTAACAAGGCAACGTTTCTCATTTTCATTATAGTTTAACTAAATAAATTATAAAAATAACTATATATCCATTAAAAAAACTACATGACTAGAGCTAAAACGAAAGTGAACACAGAAAATATTAAAAATTAAATAAAATTTATAAAATATTAATAAAAGCTATAATAGTATGTCATATATTAAAATAACACTTCTTAAAATAAAAACAAATGCGGATAGCAGCTTATAGTGAGTTCATATTGAATTATGTGACTTTTGATTGCTGAATTTGATATATTGGAAAATAAAAACAAATTATTATCAGAAACATCTGAGAAGTATAATATTATATGATTAAAAAAAATCTCAATTTGATCACATTGCTGTCTGGTAAATATAACTGAGACATTAAATAGGCCTCATTAGTGATCTGAACCATGTTAGTTACAACATGCATCTTTAAAAACTAGTGATGCATATCAAACATTTCACTGAGATATTTTCAACCTTCACAAATACTATTCTAAAAATAAAAACAAAAAGTTGCAACTGTGCTAAAAATAACAGGTGTAGGATTTTCTTTGAAACGACTTTCACTCAGAAATTGCCGGTAAATTTCGATTAAATTTGAAATGTTTGTTTACTGTGTGGTACTAGAGATGATTGTCTAAAACGCTTCTAATACTCTCACCCCAGAGAGAAAACACTGAACACACTGCATCAGGCATCGGGATGTTTTCTGGCGTTTGTGCAGCTCACTGTCTAATAAGATCAGTCCACATGATCACTCAAGTCAGAAGGAGAATAAACACGGTGTGACAGCAGCAAACGGCCCACGAGGACGTTCACTTCCACACATTCGGCTCCAGAAACACTCGATCCGACGTCTCGCCTCAACAACATCAAGTCACAGACCTTCACATGCACAGATATTTCAGAAATCTGCTGTTTACATGAACCCTAAACACTGCAATCTGATGAAAGAGGAATGCAATATGAAATACGATACTTCTGAGCACGTAGTACTTCACACACATCATTTATGATCCAGTCACCACAAAAACACACACCATCTCAGATCAGTGTCATCGCAGGTAAATAAAAGACTATTTCAGAGCTTTAAGAGCCCCTGGTGAAACTTCAGCTACAATATAATGACATTTTTGACATCCACCAGCAGAGGCGAACTAACTCTACTCTACTAACTACTCAAACCCTAAACCTTATAAGAGGAAGAGGCGGAGTCAGCTGATTAAAGTGAAGAAGCTCATCATGACACTTCTGTGAGTAATTGCTGTGTATGCCTTTCTAACATATCTAAAACTATTCCTACAAACAAAGCTTACATGTTACTAATTTAATAAACAAGATGAGAATAAGTAATGTTCCAACATTCTGTCTTGTAAAAGCCTCAGGCTACAAAACACTGCACTAGATACAAACTCATCATGTTTGATTTCATTATTTATGCCTGAAGTGCATTTCAAGAATATGCATGTTTTCTTATTTTTGAATCTGGCAGATATCAATGTATTGACAGCACAGATGATTCTATTAGTAAAACCAGTGGCTTAAAATGCACATGCATGTATTCGTGTAGCTCACACAGTAAAGCATGGCACTAGCAACGCTAAAGTCATGGGCTCAATACAACTGATCAAATGTAAATGTGTATCTTGAATGCAATGCAAGTTGCATTGAATAAAAGTTGCTGCCAAATGCATAAATGCACATTTACCTACGCATGAATATGAATAAGTGCATGTGAAATGGTTCATCTATAGTCTTAAAAATAAAGGTTTTAAAAAAGGGTAGAAGAACCATTTTTTGGTTCCCCAAAGAACCTTTCAATGATCAGTTCCTAAAAGAACCATTTTTTTCTTAATATAAAAACATTTTAATAATCTAAAGAACCTTTTCCACTATTAAGAAACTTTTCTGCAAGGGAAAGGCAATAAAGAGCCTTTATTTTGAGGAAAAAGTGGTTCTTTTAAGAACTGTTCAGTGTAAGGTTATTTAGAGAACCAAAAAATGGTTCTTCGATGGCATCGCTGCAAAAAAATCAAATACAGCTCCATTTGGATTTCCTCAAATCGCTCTTTGAAGAACATCCAGACTGCTTCTGAAGCGTCCCATCATTCGCTGAAGGAACTTTAATACATCATTTCGATTATAATCAACTTATGGGATCCATTTTGTAAGTTCCTGCCATTTTTGAAAGGTTTGCCATCTGAGGATCCCCAAATGATGCCTCAAGCTGATTTTCATCTTTGCATGCATCGCGCGAGAGCCGGGGGTGAGGGAAGGTGAAAGCATCTCCTCATCAGCACAGCTTTTCATGGTCGTCTAGGCTTTGTGCGTCTGCTTTCTCTCTCACCGCGCGCGATGTGCGCGTCTTCATCCAGCGATGCGACACAAAGCGGCGCTCAGCGTCACTATCGCACCCACAGCTCGCATGCAGATGTCAAAACGTGGCTTTTCTTACCTTGCCGTTGTGTGATGAGGAATTTAGGAGCCTGTCCTGCTGGGAAGAGGCTTTGTGGTGCTGTATGAACACGCGCACACACACACACACACACACGCACGCACGCGCTCAATCAGCCTCCCACTGCAGGCTGCCGCGCGCCTGAGAGAGTCCGATGCATTTCTGCACGGCAAATCTCATAGAGGTGATGCTCGAAGCCGTGCATCTGATCTCCCGGCGGCCCCTGCTACCGGTGCCGTGATGATGCCATGAAGAACACAATCCACAGCTAGAGGAGACGAGAACGGCCTGCCTCCTCCTCTCTCCTCTCCTCTCCTCTGCTCTCTTTCTCCTGCTGTGGGTTGTCTTTGCAGTGTGTGTGTGTGTGTGTGTGAGTGGGGAGTGGTGGGGGGCAGCGTCACCTAGGAAACGGTTCACGCCCACTCTGTCGCCGTGGTGAAGCGTTTACACGTGAGCGCGTGATCCGCGACGGCAGGTAAAGCGGTCAGCTCATGAATAATTCATGAGATGATGAGGGTCATAATAGGCCAGAAGCCTATAGTAAACAGAAATTGCGTTGATTTAATCATCAGAATTAAAACTGAGTGATTTCATATGACTGAATCAACCTACATAAGACTTTACCAGGATTTAATGGGTCAGATCATGTAGGCCATAACCCGCTCTGTTTCTACTTTTAATTCTTTTTAATTTAACAACTGCATGTTTTGACTTTTGACGTCTGCCGTTAACGATGCATTGACGTTTCATCGACAGCTGTGACGTGTCAGAATCTGAAATTTGGTCCGCTCATGAATAATTAATGAGATTATAATGAGGGTCACCAGAGGCTGGTGATGTTATGAAATAAAAATCGGATGACAGAGGATGAATCATCAAATATTTACTACGGTAAACATTATTTCCTTTCCTAATTCAATCATCATAAATAATAATAATAATAATAATATTTGACTTAAAATCAACCTAAATACCTACATTTTACCAGCATTTTAGATTAGATACAAATGGCTCTGTTTTTAATTCTACTTTGATTTAATGTAACAACTGCATGTTTTGAATTTTACTATGGCATTGTGTTGGATCGTATGTTTCATATATTTATAGAAAATATATTTTATTATTTTTATATTATTTAGAATTCTATATTATTTAACATTATATTATTTTTATGATTCAGTATTTTGGTGGACAAAATATAAATAATATTTTTATAAACTATTTAAATAATATTTAATAAACTTTTATTTCAAACTGCTTTCAAAATCTTTTTTTTTTTTTTTTTTTTTTTTTTTTTTTTTTTTTTAGAATTTAATCCGGCTTTTATTGTGACTTTCTTCAATACTTCTGTGCTTTTAGCTCAACACAAAAAAAAATAAAATAAAAAAAATACAAAAAATTATATTAATTTAGGAAATCAAGAGATGTATGACATAGTTCACCTTTATCATGAAGTCAAATCATCAAAGCCACTGTCAGTAATAATCAGTAGCTTTAAAATCTTAATATAAAACTACAAGATGTTTGAATTTGAGAGACATTTACATCTCAGTTAGTAATAAAGTGCAAAGCAGATACTGTTCGACCTCATTATGAGCCGAAATCCCACGAGAACAGCTCTTCATGTCGTTCAGTGCTCATACAGAACTGTCAATACATGACATCAAATGTAAAATTGATGCAAAATTCCCTATTAAACACATTGATCCGGTCTGCTCTGCTGCTTTTGTCCTTTCAGAGCTTTTGTCACGCGGGGCAATTAAAGTCCATCCCCAAACAATGACGCCCAGTGAGCTTTTGTTTTTTGTCTTTAGCATATTAATAGAGCTGATGATCCTGCGTTCACTGAAACACTCATTCACACATTCACCCACAAAATATGAGTCTAACCTCACAAAGCTTGAATTTATTCACAAGGAGCATCTTTTTGTGTAAGCGCTTCACTGTTCTGGCAATATGGTGATCGCTTCTGAATCATAACATAAATACATTTATTAAAGTAGTTTTATGAGCTGCTGATTAATTTAGGCTTTGTTGATCCTGAAAGGTATTACGAAAGTTAAAGCTGAAGTTGACATTTTATGTAAACAGACAAAGTATTAGAATAAATGCAGCAGTAAAAACCTGTACTGTAGTTTAGATAAACACATTGATTATTAAATCTACAGAGGCTTCAAACTTATATTTTCTGACTCTGGGATTTACATCCAGAAGTTTATTGATATTAACATGAAATCAAGATCTTTTTTTTTTCAGCCTGACTTTTGGAAGAACAAAATAATGATTTGATATATTTGATATATAATATTTTATATATAATACTGATATATTAGTGCTGTCAAATGAGTAATCGCATCCAAAATAAGTTTTTGTTTACATAACGTGTATATTTATTATGAATACACACACATGCATGTATATATTTAAGACAGTTTTTTGTTTATATATAAAACTAAAACTGAAATAAAAATGAATAAAAAGTATATAGACATATTTAAAAAAAAAAAAACACTAAAATGCAAACAGAAAATATAAAAATAACACCCAAAATGATGATAAAATCTATATTTTCATTAATATATAGTGCTATATTACTAAAATAACACTGACACAAGGGTCTTCAAAACTAAAACCATAAAAAAAAAAAACATTTTAATTTTTATTTAATTAAAAAGCTAGTGACCAAGGCAACATTTATTTAGTTTAACTTCAAAAAAACTAAAACTGAAATAAAAATGAATAAAAACTATATAGACATATTATAAAAACGACAATAAAACTACTAAAATGTGTGTAAACAGAAAAATAATTATAAAATAGAAACAAAATAAGAACTAATTCAAAACGATAATTTAAAAACTAAATATTATCGTTAATATATAAAACATTAATGATACTAAAATAAGTGCAGGGGTTTCCAAAACCATTAAAAACATTTCCATTTACTTAAAATACACAGTAACTAAAATAAAATTAAGTATTTAGAAAAAGCTAGGTGCCAAGGCAACATTTTATTTTCATTTAGTTGAAGTACTTGACTAAAACTGAAATAAAAATTAATATTATATATTGTTTTGACATACTGAACTGTATATTAAGTGTGTAGCTCACATTAAAAGATTGGTTATTACATATGATAATGATACTAAAATAACACTGGCACTGCGGGTTTTCAAAGCTAAAACCATTAAAATATATATATTTTTTTTAGGGCTGTCAAATGATTAATCACGATTAATCACATCCAAAATAAAAGTTTTGTTTACATAATATATGTGTGTATACTGTGTATATTTATTATGTATATATAAATACACACACATGCATGTATATATTTAAGAAGAATATGTTATGTTTATATATTAAATATATTTATATATAATATAAAATATAAGAATATAAATATATAAATGTATATACATGTAAATATTTTCTAAATATATAATTTATGTGTGTGTAATTATATATACATAATAAATATACCCTGTACACATACATATATTATGTAAACAAAACTTTTATTTTGGATGTGATTAATCGGGATTAATCATTTGACAGCCCTAATTTTTTTCTTTTTCCATTTACTTAAAATAAAATGCAACTCAAATAATGAAATATATATATATTAAAAAAAGTTTTTTCAATATTTAAAAATAAAAAAGCTAGTTGCAACATTGCTCATTTTTTATTTAGTGTAATTTCAAGTACTAAAATAAAAACTAGAATGGGAATAAAAATTTGTGTAAAATAAAGGCATCTAAAAAAACAGCGATAATGGCAAAAAAAAATACAAAGCAAAATTATTAAAACTAATTCAAAATACTAAATATATTGATCTAATCTTCTATATACAGTATATATATATATATATATATATATATATATATATAGTACATATAAAAGACTACATTTATACTGTAAAATGTTTTTTAAATATAATTCAGAAAATATTTAGTTTCAAATTTTATTTAATTTTAGTTAGTTTTTTTTTTTATTTATAAAATAAATCAACTTTTATTTATTTACTTTCACATTTTTGACAGTTTTTCTCTGAACTTTTCCACAGAGGCCAATGTAAATCCCTCTTTTACTAGTGCATGTGAATATAAAGGAAGAACAGCGTGATCCTCCATGCGGCGTGTCTCCTGATCTCACACAGCGGGAGGCTGGTCCTCTTCCACTAACGGCTGGAAGCTGGCTTCAGGAGGAGGAACGGTGATGCTGAGACCCGATCTGGACTTCAGAGGCAACTGCAACAGTTCAGCCTCCGTTCTCCTTTATGCTCCAGCCAGGTGACTGGATAAACAGGTGATGTTAGCATACAGTTCAACACTCGTACCTTCACACCGGTCCATTTCTCAGGCTTCTGTTCGTTCTCTTTGGCTCTGGCAGTAGGTGGCGCCGTCCAGACCTCAAATTTGGGCTCCTGCAGCTCAGAAGCTTTATTCTCATCAAAAATCACCAGTCGACTGTTTTGTTTAGGGCCCAACGGCTGTTTAAACTGGAGCCCGCGAGCATCTGTGGCACAAGGTAAGGTAAGGTAAGAGTTCCTGCTCACATCCGACCGAGGCCTTCACTCTGTTGATGGGAACCACGGCTTTTTCTTCCCTTTGGCTTTGAGCTCAGCCAGTGAGGATCGCTGAGGTTCTCCATCTGCATCATCATCATCTCTGAGTTGATCTGTGTTGATCAGCTCGCGCCTGCAGAGCTCTGGAGAGCGACACATTTCATTAATTTAAACACTGAAGACTGCATCAAAGAGAATAAATGTAGGGTTTTACAATTTGAGGAATGTATTGGATGTCTTTAAAGCCTGACATATGAAATGATAAGCCTTTAGACGAAAAAGGCTTGCATGTTTTGTCATATTTGATGTTTTTATGGTGCATACAGTGGAGGAAAAACAGCTCTGTTTTATTCAGAGACTCAAACTGAGCGAAAACATACAATTTGGTGCAGATGCTGATGTTTATATATGATGAAATTCTGTTGCTTGTGATGCAAATCAACGAGATCTTTATAACAGTACTGACATAAAATGCTATAAATATGAGTCTGTGCTCTATATCTGCAGTAATGTGTCTCAGTGAGATGAGATGTAAATGATCCAAACATATAATGCAGTGATTGAGAGATGAAGAAATAAAGGCTCCTCAGAAGATGTGAGATGTTCTGGAGGCTTGTGAAGATCATTCCTCCGCTGAGGAACAGTGAAAGTAAAGCTTCTGGAAACAAACGCTCCTCAAAAGATCCTGATGAGCACAGAAGTCATCCGAACACTTCTCGAGGAGGTCCAACACTCACAAACTCGATCCAGAGCTCGACGTAGCGAGCGTCGTTGTGATATTTCTCGTCGGCTGTGAAGCGTGTAACCGCTCTTTCAAGAAGCACGGAGAGATTACTCTCCCTTCCACCCTGTGGATACGTCTGCTTTGTCCATTTTATGTACCTGCGTTAAAAAGAATCAGAATTTAATATGACTTGCATATTAGAAGTCAACATGCGTTGCATCTGTCATCATCATAATCCAGACCCAAACATCTAGAGGATCGTCTCCTTCGTACAGCCACAGCTCAGACTCAAATGCTCTAATAAAGACAGATTATATTAAAGAACTGCATCACACTGTGCCATGATCTAGAACAACAACAGCACAATATTGAATGGTTGCCATAATCACATACACTCACTGCTGTACTGCAAGATTGGGATCAGTGTGATTTTTAATCTCGCATTTACTTAACCAAAAAAAAATAATTATATTATTGTAATTTAAAACAGCTGCTTTCTCTGTGAATATCTGTTAAAGTGTAATTTATTTCTGTGATGTGCAGCTGTATTTTCAGCATCATTACTCCAGTCTTCAGTGTCACGTGATCTTCAGAAATCAGTCTAATATGATGATTTATTATCAATGTTGGAATTTTTTTGGAACCCGTGATACTTTTTCAGGAATCTTTAATGATTAAAGTTAAAAAGAACAGCGTTTCTAGCAATGTAAGACTTTATTATCACTTTTGATCAATTTAACACATCCTTGCTGAATTAAAAAAAAAAAAAAAAAAAAAAAATTAGACAATAAATTACTGAATCCAAACCATTGAACAGTAGTGTGGGTTGTTAGAAAATATTTCTATTTTGAATAAACACTGTTCTTTTTAATTTTATTCATCAAATAATCCTGAAAAAGTATCACAGGTTCCAAAAAAAAAAAATTAATAAAAAATATTAAAGCAGCTGATCTGTTTCTAACATTGATAATAAATCATCATATTAGAATGATTTCTGAAGGATAATGTGACACTGAAAACTGCAGTAATGATGCTGAAAATACAGCTTTGAACACAGAAATAAAATATAATCATGTTAAAGTATATTAAAACATAATTTTTTTTTAATTAAAATAATATTTAACAATATTGGGCAACCGCTCGCGTGACCTTCTCAAAAATAATAACAGGCTATTATTAATTTTTTTAATATATATCAGTTTTTTTTAAAATGTATTATAATAGCGATATTGTTTTTGACACGTTAAAATAAATTTTGACAATACGTAACATCAACCGTCATGTTGCATTCTGGGAAAATGAGTTTTCCCGGTACGTTTCAACTTTAACAATACTGATCGTTCTATTCGACATTGATAGATAAGATCAATTTAGGTAATTACTGTATTGTCTAATAAGCCTTTACACTATTTTGCATGTACTGATCCTTTCAAACTACTATAGTTGTTATTGCTGCGTGCGAGAAAACTACATTTCCCAATACACCCCAGTCCTCAGCGCTTCCTGTGTTCACATGCGCTGATTCAAGAGAGGCGTCAGTGACAGAGTGCGTCTGAAACGGTAACACACACTAAATGTCTGTGTTTAATTACAATCTTGAGCGTTTAAAGTCTCACACTGGCAACGTGTTCGCCTGAAAGATCTCAGAATGGATAATCGCTGTTACGGCTGTGCGTCAAAGTTCACTCTCTTCAGAAAAGAGGTTAGAGGATGTAAACACAGCTCGTTTGATTTCACCCCCTGCGTTACTTGCGTGACTTGGGTTTGTGTTTTTGCAGTTGGGTTGTAGAAACTGTGGCCATTCTTTCTGCTCTGGATGCCTGACATATAATGCTGTGGTGCCAAAATATGGAAACAGTCAGCAGAAAGTGTGCAAACAGTGTTATGGAAACCTAACCAGGTCTGGAAGCCAAACACAGGTCATATTCAGACTAAACACTGGTGGTATATTCACTAATGCATATCTGACAGGTCTCTTTTTTTACAGTTCGGGCATCCAGACTGATGCTGGCAGATGGTCCCCACCTGAAAACTACAAAAAGTAAGAATCTGTGAGCCTCACGTGTGAAACACAGCTGTGTTCCAGTGTTATAACACAGATCTGTGTCGTCTTACAGGCGAGTCGCTGCTCTCGAAGCCAAACAGGCTCAGCAGAATCATCCTTCAAGACCTGCGGGAGGAAAGAGCAGCACTGTGAGTCTGATTCCAACCAGAGGACTCAGTAAAGAGGACCAGATCATCGCAGAACGACTCAACAAGCTGAGAGAGGAAACCAAGCCAAGTGAGATCCCTCAAAATCTGCCTTCTAGGACCGCTTGGTTTGCTTATATCGCATTATAATGTAAACTTTATTATCACCCAGCTCTAATCTGCCAAATGCAACTAATGCATGAAGATATTAAGATATTATAAACATTAACGTCATGATTTTTAGATGCAAATGCAACTAATGCATGAAGATATTAAGATATTCTAAACATTAACGTCGTGATTTTTAGATGCAAATGCAAGTAATGCATTAAGATATTCTAAACATTAACGTCATGATGAAAAAATGATTAAATAAAAACTGTTTAAAATCAATAAGATTAAAATAAATAAGTGTATAAAAATGTAAAATATTAATAAAATTTATTGAAAAATTAATTTTGATTAAAATAAATAAACAAAATTTTATTTTAAAAATTAGACAAAAAATAATAATGTAACTTTTCAAATAATATTTTATGGATATTTATAATATTAATGTTTTATTTCAGCTTTTAAAACTTTTATTTCAGCTAGTTGCCAAGGCAACATGTCTTAATTTATAATTAAAGTTGATAAAAAATAACTGAAACTGAAATCAAATTAATAAACGGTATTAAATGTAAAAAAAAAAAAAAGTATATTAAATACTAATAACTTTATAGACATATTAAAAAAAAAACTAATAAAAATGACTAAAACAATAACTAAAATTAAAATGAAAACAGAAAATATAAAATATAAAATAAATAAATTATATATAATAGTATGTCAGTGATATTTAAATAGCTCTGGGAAAACTTGTATAAATAAATTCAGTTAATAATAATTGTATTTAGTGTAGCGGCTTTAAAAGTTGCTTTCTTAAAAAAAAAAAAAAAAAAAAAAAAAAAATAACAGAAGAATAAAACAAACACACCCATGTAAAATTCTCTTCTGCGTCCCTGATCTTATCAGAGTCCATTCCGTCAGAGAAGGAGCTGGAGTCTCGTCTCGCTGCCTTAAAGGCCCCGCTTCAGCCCGTGCCGTCCGCTAAAGACATGGAGGAGCGTCTGGCTGCCCTTCAGGGACGACCCTCGCCCGCTCAAGCCCCACGGCCTGTACCTAAACACACCTGTCACTACACATGCTCTTGAGAAGAACTTCTCCATGAGTGACACAACCGCATGCTTTCTGTGGATGTCTGATGTGTGCAGGTTCATCAGCCGCCCGACAGCAGAACTCAGACCGAGCAGGCCAATGATCTGATCTCACAGATGACAGAAGAGGTTGCTATCGATGACCAGCAGCCGTCTTCAGAGGGTACCGTTTCTAATTGCCTAATTTATTCTCAGTAATGAATTTTAATATCCCGATTTAGTTTTATGATGAATGATGTATTGCAGTTTCATAGTATACATTGAAATTGATTTCGGGGCACAGGATTTCTCTGTTTTATTAAATAATGAACATAACAGTTCTATAAAGCAATAAGCATCACAAAGCCATATGTTACAGTGATTTTTCTGTGGTTAAGGCAAGATACTACATGTAAAACTATTGTTTTTGTGCTATTTTACTTCATGTCCTATTTAACAGTAGTGTAAAGAAAGCATTGAAAATGAATTTAAGCATTTATTTTGTTGCACTCTATCTATTGCACCTGTACATTTTAATAACATTTCATATCTTTAAAGGCTGTGAGTTTTTATTTTATTTTATTTTATTTTATTTTATTTTATTTTATTTTATTTTTTATTTTATTTTATTTTATTTTATTTTATTTTATTTAGCTTTTGATGCTGATATGACATTAAATATATATATATATATATATATATATATATATATATATACTATACTATACTATACTATACTATACTATACTATACTATACTATACTATACTTTAATTTAATTTTATTTTATTTTATTTTTGCCATGTAAATAGTCTTTGATGCTGATATGGCATTAAATAAATATGTATTATACTTTTATTTTATTTTATTTTATTTTATTTTAGCCATGAAAATAGTCTTTGATGCTGATATGGCATTAAATAAATATGTATTATACTACACTTTTATTTTGTTTTATTTTTCATTTTATTCAAATTTATTTATTTTTTTAATTTTATTTTAGTCTATTCTGTTCTGTTCTATTCTGTTCCTATCTATATTTTGAAGGTTTTTATAATGGGCTTTGTTTATACATCCCCTTATATAGCATTTTATGGTAACACTTTACAATAAGGTTACATGTGTAAACATTAGTTAACATGAACTAACAATCAGAGCATTTATTCATCTCAGTTACATTAATTTCAACAAATTAAAATACATTATTAAAATTCAAAGTTGTGTCTATTAATCGTATTATGAACCAGAGCTAACATAAACTAACAATGAACCGTTGTATTTTATTAATTAACGTTAACAAAGATTAATAAATACTGTAGTGAATGTATTGCTCATTGTCAGTTAATGTTAGTTAATGCATTAATGAACATTAACTAATTGACCTTATTGTAAAGTATTACCTGTTTTATTCCTAAAAACATGGTGAAAATATATTTTTTCTCTCTCTGTTGAATAAAATAAATTTTAATAAAATAACTAAAGATTAGACTAAATAAATTACATTGGATTAAAATAAATGAAAATAAAAAAATAGATTAAATAAACAAATAAATAATACTTCTAACAGGACGGTACTATAATGAGTAGAAAAAATATAATAATGTCATTAAATAGAAACTAAATATGTATTTAGGCATGTTTATAATATTAATTTATAATGTTGTTAATCAGCTACAGTTTTTTCCCCTTGTCAAGTGTTATCTTAATAAAATTATCTTAAATTTCAGGGTTATAATAGTTAACTAAAAACATTTTCCCTTGAAATAAAATATACTTTATCTGAAATAAAATAAAATAGAAACATAAACTTCATTTTAGGGCTTTGTTCATATATCATTGACCTTATATAACATTTTATTTAAAAAAAAATGGTGAAAATGTATTATATTTTTTTTATTTATGGAGTGATAATAAGAGAAATCAAAAGTCCCCTCCTTTTTGAGAATGTTGGACCTGGCTTGATCTGGAAAGGTATGCAAATTAGTGCATATTTAATTAGATAATGCTGCATTTGCATTTTTTGCATAACATTTCAGAAAACTTAATGTACTGTGATTAGTCAGCTGTGTGGATATTTCTCAGTAATATCTTGTTTGTGCCGCACTCAGATGGACCGTTAAATGATCTTAATAAACAAGAGGGCGGGGGTGTGAATGAGAACGTGGATGACGGCGAGCTGTCAATCAAACAGCTGGAGGCGGAGAAGAGCCGTGTGCTGGAGGAGGCCATGCAGGAGCTGAAGAAAGACAAACAAAACCAGCAGCAGATGCTGGAGATGGCCAAGAGACTGGCTTTCCTGCAGGGACGGGATCCTGAGCAGGGTGCGTTCACATCCACACACACACACATAAATATAATGAGTGATCTTGAAACAGAAGTTGTGACTGACTTTACATTGATTTCTGAGGGAAGTGATGCATTGAACAAGAAAAAATGTAGCATTTGGATTTTATCTGCCAGCTGTTGTCATATCACAGAAATAGGAAGTTATGAAATCTTAATTAAATGTTTCCATCAAAAGATAAATAAATGTGACCCTGGAGCACAAAAGCAGTGTTAAGTCTCTGGGGTATATTTGTAGAAACAGCCAAAAATACATTGTATGGGTCAAAATTATTGATTTTTCTTTTATGCCAAAAATCATTAGGATATTAAGTAAAAATCATGTTCCATGAAGATATTTTGTAAATTTCCTACCATAAATATATCAAAACTTAATTTTTGATTAGTAATATGCATTGCTAAGAACTTCATTTGAACAACTTTAAAGATGATTTTCTCAATATTTAGATTTTTTTGCACCCTCAGATTCCAGATTTTCAAATAGTTGTATCTCAGACAAATATTGTCTGATCATAACAAACCATACATCAATTGAAAGATTATTATTATTTCGCTTTCAGATGATGCATAAATCTCAATTTCGAAAAATTGACCCTTATGACTGGTTTTGTGGTCCATGGTTACAAATATGGTAATACTTTACAATAAGGTTCATTAGTTAACTACTTTAGTTAACATGAACTAACAAGGAACAATACTTCTACATCATTTATTACTTTTAATACTTCTAATACATTTATTAATGCAGTATTAAAATCAAAAGTTGTGCTTGTTAACATTCGTTAATGCACTGTGAACTAACAATGAACTACTGTATTTTCATTAACTAACATTAAAAAAGATTAAGAAATACAGTAATAAATGTATTGTTCATGTTGGTTAGTACATTAACTAATGGAACCTTATTGTAAAGAGTTACTAGAAATATGAAGTAAAAAATTATAATGCATGGATGAATCATTCACAGTAAGACCAATAACATTAAGAATTTATATATATATATATATATATAGGGTTAGTTTTGATTTTATGCTAATTTAAATACATGTTCTTGGTCTTACTGTGTACAGTTCATTAGTGCATGTTAAGAACTTCCTCTGCATTTGTACTGTATTGTATTGCTCTACTTTTCCTTGCAAAATGCAGCCTTGATTTCTACAGCAGAAATGGAAAGTCAATCAAATCTTAACCCTAAAAGGGGCGACGTATCCTGGTGGATACAAACATTTGAGAAGCTGTGGGGAGGAGCAGGGAATGTGTAGGTCTCATTTCTTGGTTTCATGTTAGAAGGGTGTCTGATGTGAATGTTTAGATCTATTGAGTTTGTTCTTACATTCTTTGTTTGGCTCACAGGAAGCGTTTAAACCTGCAACCTGTTCAGCATTAGCCTATTAGGTTTAGCCTATTAGGTTACATTGAAGTTTTATGAATTGAATGCTTACATTTTTTTGTAATCTCTGTCTCTAAATGTTTGTTTCTCAGGGGATACATTGCCCTTCTAGGAGTATAAATCAAGATATTAAAATATATAGACTGACTCTGAGATTTTGTGGCTTGTGTTTTAGAAAATCAAATCTTTTTGTAATCTGGACAAAATACATCGGAAAGCTCTGACAGTCAAGTTCCATATTTGGTGACTGTTTTGTAATAGAAGTGATATTGTGAAAGAAATTGATAGATTTGTGACAGAATACTGCATCAAAAGAATTCAGTAGAGTTTGGGTATCACCCAGTGGTGATTTTTGGTATAGTGCCCAAACAAAATCTTAAAGGAACCATAATTTTTGTGATATCAACTTCAAATTTGAAACATAACTTGCTTAGACATATGGCTTTGATTTTATAGCAATTTTAGAGTGAAACATATTTTGCAAAATATTTATTTTACATAAAATAAAAAACAATTAGTATACTACATTATCTTTACTTTTATAACTTTTTTGTACTTTCTTTTTTATTGAAATGCTTTCACTTCAGCAATAATCTGCTATGTGTCTTCTTTAAAAAGAGACCAACCTTAGGTCTGTTTTTCCAAAGCGTTCAGGAATTGCATCCATGTTGTAACAAGCATTGATAAACAAATGTTCTGATTACAGTGAATTTATACCCCCAACGTGGCGACGTATCCTGAGGGATACAAACATTAAAATCCAAAATAAGAGTCAATTTAAAAAAAAAAAAAAATCATGAAATTGTATTATCTGAGTGCCTATAAGGTGAAAAATAGCAATAAATTAATTTTCTGATGTCTCTTTATAGTTCTGGTTAATATATGAAATCAAATCTTTTGTTCTACTGATAGGTTTTACATAATATAAATGCATTGTGAATGATGCTTCATGATGCATAATACAACAGTGTTTCTGTGTGTTTGTTCAGTCCGACTGTCAGATTTCCAGCAGCCTGACAGTGATGAGGAGACGGAGGAAGAGGCCATCAACAGGGTGGTGAAACGGGTCTGTGATATTTATAATACCAAAACAATATGTCCTACAAAAAGTCTTTGTCTGTGATGTCTGAGGATCCATCTAGAAATTACAAAAGACATGTTTACAGTGAAAGTTTAATATTTCGCAAAACCATCATGCAGTAAGTCACTGCAGAAATGAAAACATATTACCAGTCCAAAGTTTGGACACACAGAACTGAATTTATTAATTTTCTCAAGATTTTGAAAACCATTTTATTTTGAACAGTAGTTTTGTAGACAAATATGTATGAATTGCAAACATTTTTTTAATGTCCAGATTGAGCAGAGCTGGACTCTAAACAAAGAAGAAGCTCAAATATAAGAGGGTTTGATCACTGCATCATTCCCAGACTAACAACTTAACTGATGTGGAACACATATTCGAACATGTATTGACATAAACACTTAAAAATAATGAAATAAGAAGTCATAATTGAGATAAATAGTCATAATTATGGGATAAAATTATAACACAAGTCATAGCTATGAGACAGAAAGTCAAAATTATGACATAGTCAACTATGAGATGATTAGTAATAATTATGACAACTGAAAAATGTAAAACACTAAGTTAACTTATATAAATAGTCATAATTATTACATAAATGTAAAAAATATGACATGCTGATTCATAATTATGAGATAGAAAGTTGAAATTGTCAGTCAACTATGACATAAATAGTAATAAATATGACATAAAAGTATAAAAATTACATACCAAGTCATAATTATGAAATGGAAAGTCTAAATTATCACATACTAAGTCATAACTAGGAGATAAATAGTCATAATTATGACAAAAGTAAAAAAAATTAAAGTCATGGCTATTAGATAAACTCAAAAGTATGAAATACATAGTCAACTATGAGATAAATAGTCATAATTATGACATAAAAGTAAAAATTTATGGCAATAGTAAGTCATAATTATGACATAAAAGTCAAAGTCATGAAATACAAAGTCAACTATGAGATAAAGTCATAACTATGACATAAAAGTAAAAAATATGACATGCTAAGTCAATTATGAGATAGAAAGTTGACATGACAGTCAACTATGAGATAAATAATAATAATTTTGACAAAAAAGACATCATAATTCTGAAATGAAAAGTCTAACTTATCACATACTAAGTCATAACTATGAGATAAATGTCATAATTATGACATAAAAAAATGATGACAATAGTAAGTCATTATAACATAAGTCAAAGTTATGAAATACTAAGTCATATCTATTAGATAAGTAAACAATAAGTTTACTTGTAAAATACAGTCAACTGAGATAAATAGTCATAATTGTGACAAAAACTCAAAATTATGAAACGCCAAATCAACTATGAGATAAATAGTTGTTATTATGACGAAGGTTGCAAATATGACATGCTAAGTCATAATTATGAGATAGAAAGTTGAAATTGTGATAGTGAACTATGAGATAAATATAGTAATTATGACAAAAGTACAAATTTATGACAATAGTAAGTTATAATTATAACAAAAGTGAAAATTATGAAATATTAAATCATAACTATGAGATTAAGTAAACAATAAGTTTACTTATGAAATACAAAGTCAACTATGAGACAAATAGTCAGAATTATGACACAAAAACTAAAAATTATGAAACACTAAGTCAATTATGAGATAAATAGTAATTATTATAACATAAAAGTGAAAAGATTTATGTCAGTGGTAAGTCATTATAACATAAAAATCAAAGTTATGAAATACTAAGTCATAACTATGAGATAAATAAGTAAACAATAAGTTTACTTGTGAGATACAAAGTCAACTATGAGATAAATAGTCATTATTATGACAAATACGAATAACTATAGTAGTGTATACAGTATTAGCCTATTATAGCCAGTTTATTTTGACCTGTGGCACATCCTATAACAACCACCAGAGGTCGCTATTTAGATAGATCTGTCAGAGCTCAGTTTGAAGGCATCTTGCGTGTGTTTTCTGTCTCTCGTTCAGTTATCAGAGGAAGCAGCTCTAGATGAGGCCAGCGGCTACAACATCCCACCAGAGCTCAGTGGCCCGATGAACAGAGAGAAGGACACGTCCAGCTGGAAACCAGTAACAACCCGGCACACATGCATAATACAAATGTTAAAGAAGGCCTGTGTGTCTTGAACAAAATTAACTTTTTCTGAATTGTGCATGATTTATTCCTGTGTGTTCAAGTTCTCATTGCCGTGGTTTAAATCAAAGCCGGCAGCTGCTGCCTCACAGATCCAGCGTGTAAAAGATGATGACCGTGATGAGGATGATGAAGAGCTGCCATGGTGCTGTATCTGTAATCAGGACGCCACCATTCGCTGCCACACGTGTGAACGAGATCTGTACTGCGCCCGCTGCTTTAGGTACGAAGGGTGACGATCGTCCCATTCTCTTGTTGTCTTTATTAGTGTTCACTAAGATGAGCATCACTAGTACTACTAGTACTCATACTCATCAAACCTCTAGCACTATCTAGACAATGATTCTTCAAATTAAATATTACAAACTTGAAGGTGGGCTCTTCTGACCACCCTAGCAACCACACAGAATATCCTAGCAACCCAATTCCCTGGCAACCATACCATGATGGTGTTTAAAGAAACTGGCTCTTGGGATGTAACAGGATTCTGAAAGGTCTTAAAGAGGCAACTTCCACAGCAATAGTTAGTTATTTACTGAATTTCAACATGTGATTCTTTACTTTTTCAATTTACATTCTTTACTCCTAAGAAGAAAACTCATGCTTTGGTAAATCATAATAACAACAAGTCAAAATGATGAAATACTAGGACATAATTATGAGATGCTGCTAAGTCATAATTATCAGATAAAGTTGAAATTGAGATATAAATCAAATACTAAACTCAAAAGTGTGAAATACGAAATCAGCTATGAGATAAATAGTCATAATTGACAAACTCAAAATTATGAAATACGAAATCAACTATGAAATAAATAGTCATAATTGACAAACTCAAAATTATGAAATGCTAAGTCAACTATGAGATAAAGTCATAATTGACAAACTCAGAATTATGACAAACTTAAAATTATAAAATGCTAAGTCAGCTATGAGATAAATAGTCATAATTATGACAAACTCAAAATTATGAAACGCTAAGTCAACTATGAGATAAATAGTCATAATTATGTCAAACTCAAAATTATGAAATGCTAAGTCAACTATGAGATAAAGTCATAATTGACAAACTCAGAATTATGACAAACTTAAAATTATAAAATGCTAAGTCAGCTATGAGATAAATAGTCATAATTATGACAAACTCAAAATTATGAAACGCTAAGTCAGCTATGAGATAAAGTCATAATTATGACACACTTAAAATTATGAAATGCTAAGTCAACTATGAGATAAATAGTCATAATTATGTCAAACTCAAAATTATGAAATGCTAAGTCAGCTATGAGATAAAGTCATAATTATGACACACTTAAAATTATGAAATGCTAAGTCAACTATGAGATAAATAGTCATAATTGACAAACTCAGAATTATGACAAACTTAAAATTATAAAATGCTAAGTCAGCTATGAGATAAATAGTCATAATTATGTCAAACTCAAAATTATGAAATGCTAAGTCAACTATGAGATAAATAGTCATAATTATGTCAAACTCAAAATTATGAAATGCTAAGTCAGCTATGAGATAAAGTCATAATTATGTCAAACTCAAAATTATGAAATGCTAAGTCAACTATGAGATAAAGTCATAATTGACAAACTCAGAATTATGACAAACTTAAAATTATAAAATGCTAAGTCAGCTATGAGATAAATAGTCATAATTATGACAAACTCAAAATTATGAAACGCTAAGTCAACTATGAGATAAATAGTCATAATTATGTCAAACTCAAAATTATGAAATGCTAAGTCAGCTATGAGATAAAGTCATAATTATGACACACTTAAAATTATGAAATGCTAAGTCAACTATGAGATAAATAGTCATAATTGACAAACTCAAAATTATGAAATGCTAAGTCAACTATGAGATAAATAGTCATAATTATGACAAACTCAAAATTATGAAATGCTAAGTCAGCTATGTGATAAATAGTCATAATTATGACAAACTTAAAATTATGAAATGCTAAGTCAACTATGAGATAAATAGTCATAATTATGACAAACTCAAAATTATGAAATGCTAAGTCAACTATGAGATAAATAGTCATAATTATGACAAACTTAAAATTATGAAATGCTAAGTCAACTATGAGATAAATAGTCATAATTATGACAAACTCAAAATTATGAAATGCTAAGTCAACTATGAGATAAATAGTCATAATTATGACAAACTTAAAATTATGAAATGCTAAGTCAACTATGCGATAAATAGTCATAATTATGACAAAAGTTTGACATAAATAGCCATATTTATAGGATAGGCACATTATATGATAAAAAGTTGAAATTATGACTTAAAAGTGATAATTATGACATACTAAGTCATAAGATGACAAAAAGTTGGTGTAATTATTACAGAAAGTCACAAATGATTATATACTAAGCTACACTAAAATATAGCTATGATATAAAATTTAAATTATGACATATAGAAAAATTCATAAGAATCAAATAAAAAGTTAAAAAGTCATAATTATGACATAAAAAGTCAAAATTATGATATGGTTAGTCATAATTATGAGATAAAAGTTTAAATTATGACCTTAATAGTCATAATGCTTTGGTTTATCATAATTTAAATAACTTTTAAATATAAATAATCTCATCATTTCAACATTATTATAACAAAAAAAAATTATAAATATGATTTACCAATGCATGTTTTTTTTTTTTTTTCTTATGTGGCAGAAATGGGTTTCTGTCCTCTTCAGCATTTGGATTCATTCAGGAATCATTCGAAATGTGCTGCGTTTTGAAATACTGTACTTACAGTATTAATTAGTGTTGTGTTTTTCTTTCATTCTGCCACAGGGAAGGTCATGACAAATATGACAGAAAAGAGCATCGCACTTCCTCATATACGGCTCCTAAGAAAGGCAAGAAGAAAACCTGAAACCTCCCCCAGCAGCCGTAGGATTTAAGTGATGAACTTATTTAATTGTAGCCAACAGAAAATAATAATGTCGCTTAAATGTGCTTCTAACGACACAAAGCAGCCTTAGACTTAAGATTGTTCAAAGTCTTAAAATGATGTTGTTATCATCGTTGGTGGAGTTAATAGACTCTTAGAAGCTTGATAAATGATGGGTTTGTTCAGGGGCAGACTGTAACATGACCATCTGTAAATATAAAACTGGACAACTTACGTTGCGTCTTCTCTTTGCTGGCATTTTTCATTGTTGTTGTGAATAATTGAAAGGCCAGTATTGAGGGTAAGCAGAGCACTGTCAGAGACGAATCACAGGAAGTCCATGCAATGCATTAGTGTTCCTGAGCTATCGTGACATTTAAGACGCTACATGACTTCACTGGCTTGTACTGTACTGTTATCTGTTGGCATCAGCATTGGCAGAGATAACAAAAAACTAAATTAAAATGAATGGAAAACATTGAATGTACTAAGTGTGTTATGTGTGTGTAAGATGTGAACTGTACACTGAGTTAGTCAAAGCACATATCAGCACATCAGCTGCTTTACTGTGTTATCACTTTATGTCCTCATTAACCTGTGTGTGTGTGTGTGTGTGTGTGTGTGTGTGTGTGTGTGTGTGTGTAGTAAATAAGTGTTTGTCCTTCAGCCCACATACCTTCTGTAATTACATCACACGCCAGGACGTTTTCACAACCTAAAAAGCCTAGTCATGGTTTTTATTTTGTTTATTTTGTAACTTTTACGTTATTTAGAGCATTACACCTGTATTTTACTTTTTATCTTATTATGTTATTTGGAGCATTACACCTGTATTTATTTTATTCTGAGTGTTATTTTATTGCGACCCTCTAATTAAATTTAATTTACTTATTTTATTTTGCTTCATTTTATTTAGGAGATTATGCCTGTATTTTATTTTATTTTATTTATGTTACTTTTAATTTATTTTGAGCATAATTTAATTTTTTATTTTATTTTATTTTATTTTTGTTTTGAGCATTACACCTTTATGTTACTTTATTTTACTACTTTTATTTTATTGAGTATTATTCTTGTATTTTATTTATTTACATTACTTTTTACCTCATATAGAGCGTTACACCTGTATTTTATTATTTTATTTTATTTTGAGCATTATATCTGAATTTCTATTTTATTTTATTAAGAGCATTACACCTGTATTTTATTTTAATTTTACTTTTTTATTTTATTTCACTTTTATTTTGAGTATTATAATTGTATTTTATTCTTTTAGTTTATTCAAATTTAAATCGCTTTTTACTTTATATAGAGCATTACACCTATATTTTATTTTGACTAATTTGTTTATTTTATTTTATTTACAGGATTACACCTGTATTTTATTTGATCATTTTATCTTCTCAAAACAGTTCTGAATGTTTGTGCAAACATGATTTTCTCGGTGCAACTTAAGCAACAACAGCATCACAGTAAACAGCTGAGGTTAATGACTAAACTGAGAAATGCAGCATAAAAGTTAACCTTCAACAGCCATCTTTACTCTTTACTCACTGGAGTTTGTGTTTGTTAAACTGTGTTTTCTCCATCTCATTTTAAAGTTCATATAATTCACAGTAATTTAAAGGCTTTAAAATGTAAATATACATGAAAGGAATATTCTGGGTTATAGACATAATCTGTGGCATGCTGTTGATCACCAAAGCTAGTGAGTTTATAAAACCAAACGAGTATTACAGTCAGACACTGAATATTTGTGATTAGCTTCTTTTTAGAGCTGCTAGACGTCATTGTAGTTATGCATTATGGACATCTTTCATCTATCCTCATGCAGATCATCTAAATATCATCCACTTCACCGGATATACATGTGCATGATCTGAAATACTGCATATATTAATGCAATACTGGATATATTTATGCATTTCATGCTGTGTTATACATCATAGTATATAAAAGCATTATTACTGATGCATATTTTACCATTTATTTGCAGTAGACTGCACCCATAGACATTAATTTTAAATTATTCTGTCAACTATTTAACCCAGAATATTCTGCACTAATATCACAATATTAATTGTCATGCAGTAAATAGTTCTGTTTTAGAACTGAAATCAGACAATGGCAGAATGTAAGAAAGATATCCTGGATTCTGAATTTTATTATCATGAACTGTATCTATACTCTTCATCTAAAATCTTGAAAAGAAATTGTTTATTATTACATACAACACTTGTCAGAACAATATATATATAAATAGGGATAAAAATGTACATGTCACAAAAAAACAAAACAAAAAAAAAAAACATCTTGTTTGAGTAATAATAGGCAATACAGTTGATCTGCAATGCTGGAGAAACTGTACAGAATTATTAGTGGTTTCTAGAAGTTTCCGTCGTTGACCCATGTGTGCATTGAATTATAGAAACATCCACAGACAGACACTCAACGCTCTACATACAGGAGGAGTTGTGGGCGGGGCTTGAAGTGGGCGGGGCCAGGGCGGAACTGGGTGGTTCACATTATCTTGAAAAATCCTGCCTTTGACCTAATACTATTTCTTCAGAGATCCTGACATCTTCCGCAGTCCCTTCATCCGGTAGAGCAGACCGTTGATAAAGTCCTGTGGTCAGAGAGAGAGCTTGGTTAAGGTTTAGTGTGCTGTAAGTTTAAAAAATGGTTTGGTTAATTTATTATGAAAAACTGGCAACCATCTATGGTAACCTAACTTACAGTTTATCTATTAAAAGTTTTTACAGTTGCACTTTCTTATATGTTAAAATATATATATTCTAAGCCCAAATTTGCTTATACAATTTCACACAGTTTTAACATGAACAAAAAACAGTAAACTTTTTTGTCAGTCATACATAAATGAAACGGACATACTTCTGTAATAGTACTAATAAACTTGAAATGTATCATATAAAATTCAAATATTTAATAATAAAATGATGACATTACTATTTTTGTTTTTTGGGGTGTTGAAAATTACTGCCATATATGAAATATGAATCACATTAGGTTTATTAGTTTGTTTATGTTGTATAATCCAAATGGATGGGAAAATTATATGCAATTAAAATTCATAAATCTTAAATTTAGGCCTTTTTTTCAGTGCATCTGGTTTTTAGGGGGATTTTCTTCATAATATTCATATACAGTAAATACAAAAAAAAAAAAAATGACAAAAGCACATAACAAAATGACTAAAATGAAAATGGAAAATATAAAACACAAAAGCCTGCTCAAAATATTAATACATTCACTAATACTTTAATACAGCTGAAATAAAATAGAATGTACATATTAGATGAAAAACGTCATAAAACTTAAACAAAATAGTAATGTTGTCTTGGCAACTAAGTAAAATTAAGATGAAGTAAAATGACTAAAACTGCTAAAACTGATATAAATATGAACTAAAGCTTAATATATATATATATATATATATATATATATATATATATATATATATATATATATATATATATATATATATATTGATTAATTGTAGGCAAACAGGAGGGTTTTTTGAGAGTACTTATATTTGTGCTAGATTTAAGTCAATGAAAATGTTACTTCCAATGTTCCAATTGTAACTTCTAATGTTTTTATTAAATTCACGTTAAAAAGAAAATCGGTCGTATTAAAATATTCTATTACATGACACCCATAAGTAAAGTAGGCTACTTAAGTAAAAAGATGGGTTTTATGCGTAGGTAAATAGCGCACATTTACATGAGGCTTCTTGCCCATTGCCTGTTATATTTGTGCAAAAATTCAAAGTGCATGACGCCCCTGGCCCCAAGGATTTTTAATTTAGATTTCTAAGGACCGCTTACTTAGGGCCCACAAAACTCTAAACCCTCCTCTGTCTCTGAGTTTTGTCTTACCTCCTTTGGCTTTCCACATTCTTGTAAAAGCTCCTGTTAAAAGACAGAACAGCTGGTACAACATCTGTACATGTTTGTCATAAAGTTATAGAAGCATGCAGTCACACTGATGCATTTCCATGCAGAGGTTATCTGTGTTGTGCTATGCGTCAGATGAAGCTTAAGCTGAGCATACATGCAGTCGAGATCTCTGCTCTTCATCGGTCAGCTCTAGAAGTTCATCGATGTCGATCTCCAGGTCAGGAATCTCCTCCTCCTGCACACACAATCAATGTGGCTGTTTCAGCAGATGATCATAACTGAGACACTGTGCATTTAATGCAATCGCTACTTTAATTGCAAAACAAACAAATTATTACTACTATTACTATTAATAATTATGAAAGTTATTGGTCCAATCAAACTGCAAACCGCAATGAGTCTCAATGTGTCTAACTGATGAATGATGCTGGAAATGCAGTAGCAGTAAGAGTCACGCTATTAGAGTCCAGAAGAAAATCTCATGCATGCAGCATGATTTATTGACAAAAAAAACAGAAAAAAAATGTTCAAAAATAAATTTAATATATTAAAAAAAGGTATTTGCTAAAATATATTTCAAGATATATTTACGTGAATATATTTATGAATATAGTTTTTGCCATTTTTTATGTATTTTTGAAAACATTTAAAAAATATAAAGATATTTATAAACGCTTTTAAAAATATATATTTCGAATAATATACAAAAATAATAAAAATAATATTATATAAAATATATTTGTAATAATTGTTATTATATTTTTCAAAAATATATAAAAAATGGCCAAAAATTTATTTAATTGAGCTTCACTGTATACAGCATATATTTAGCATATATTTAAAATATATATTTGGAGCAGAAAATCCACTGTGTTATTTTAAATTATTAAGCAACACTGTTAGTAAAATAATCCAACTTGATAATGTTTTAGCAGGAAATGACCAGTACATTTTCCAGTAAATGTATGCACATTGTCTTCAACCCTAAAACACTATGCAGTGCAATGCATAATTCAAAATACAGGTGAAACACATGCAAAAAATCAATTAACGCAGTACATTGGTTTCTTAGTGAATCTAATTTATGTCAAATATCAGGTTATACCTTGTGTGTAAGTGCTAATAGTCTTTGAGATTTAAGCTCAAAGCATCTCTGCTGGATTGTTTTAATGACATCCGCTCTTAAAAGCATCTCAAATTAGACAGATCAGAGAAATGAGGAGCCCCAGAGTGATGCCGCATTAGAAACCACACCATTGACTTTAAACTCACCACACTAATTGCTGCTCACATGAATATTAGAGGACCTCAGAGATGAGAACTTTAGAGAAACTGCTGCGTTAGCAGGCGCTAATTACCCCAAAGGGCAGTTGCTTCTATTAGGCTCCATTTATGTATCTGTAAGAATTCTTGTATTTTATTCACACATCACAACTTGTTGCATATTATGTTGTTTATAGGCAATATGCTACATGGTGTCCAGTTAGAAGTCATTTTGAATGTCCTAAAAGCAGTGTTGAAATTGTTGACTAAAACTATTAAAATAATTTTCATTAATTGAAATAAAGCTGAAATAAAATAAAATAAATATATTAGATGAAAAACATAAACTTTAAATGTTTGTTGACAATAACTGAAATCAAATAAGTCGATGTACTATTACTTAAAGTAAAACTGAAATCAAATTAAAGCTAAATAGAAATATTAAAATCTAATAACAACTAACAAAATTACTAAAAATTAAACTAAGATGAATATAAAAGTAATATAAAAATTTGACTAATTCAGAATATTGTTACATACATTAATATAATAATAAAGCTTTTTTGTAATTTGCATTTGTAATGTTGCCTTGACAATTAATTGAAGTAATATAAGTTGAAGTATTCAAATGATAAAATTAACACTGAAATAAAAACAAATTAGAGCTAAAAAGTTTCTTGGCAATGATCAGGTGAATTATTCCTCTACATGGTAATAACTGTACAACAGTTACAGCAAAGAAGGCCGTATTTCGGTCTCAGTTAGTGTTAATATGCGGGTGTGTTGTGTCTGAATGAGATTTCACGGATGTCAGGCGGTGCTTATTCTAATGTGGATCCATTACTAATCTGATCTTCCTTCCTGGGTTTTCTGCCTCAGGCTCACAGCCATCAAAACACAAACACTGCAAACACATTCACATAATATAGAAACGTTCTCCAGTAGCACTGATGCAGTGGATCTTTGACCCCACAGAATGTCAGCACAAATACAAGAGCATCCTTACAAAAAAAATAAATAAATAAAAAAATAAAAATACATTGATCCCACCTTCAGGTTAAAAACTTAAGGCAAAACACTACTCTTCAAAATGTCACCACATATATCACCATAGTTGCCCAGTTGATTGATTACATCAAGAATTGCAAACTTTCTCTGCATTACAAGTAGTGCAAGGCATTATCTTATTAAAAAATACACTATTTTGCATACAGAAATATGAACACTTGATAAAGCCAGGTTCAAAAATCTTGTTTCATTTTGTTGAAACATTAAAGTTTTTACTGAGTGGATTTTGGATATCTTCTTGTATCACTGCATAAATCAGAAAATACTGTCAAAAGTGGGAAAAATCACCATGCTTTTAGGAATAAATATTGTATAAAATTATAGGCGAACGATATATGAACAAACACCTCAATAAAAACCTTCATAGATAGGAATAAAACTAAGTGTAAGTGCTGCTGAAGTGGAGAAAAAGCTCACAGACTTTAAAGATATTAATTTTCACCATGGTTTTAGAAATAAAATGTTATATACATTGGTGTGAATGATATATGAACAAACCCCTCAGTAAAAACCTTCAGAATATAAATAGGAATTAAACTGTTAATTTTCGTGTAAGTGCATGCTGCTGAAGTTGATTAAGAAAAAAACTCATTTTGAAAAAATGGCCTCAAAAATATGTATTATAATTAAAACAGATTTAAATATATAAAATGCAATAATAAAATATTATATTATATTATATTATATTATATGAACAAACACCTCTCTAAAAACCTTCAGAATATAGATGTAAATAAAACTAAATTTTGGTGTATGTAAAAGCTGCTGAAGTGGAGATAAAACTCTTTAAATATATGTATTTAAACTGAAATCTACAGACGCAAATAGATAAAGTGCAATACACTTAAAAGTTTATTTTGAATGTTTTCCTTCCACTTGTCTGAAACAATGCTTTAAGAAGACCCCAAGTGCCCAAAAATCTAAATATTGACCAGTGCACAAAAAACTGAGGTTTTGCCTTGTAGTGTCTTGCTGTAAGTTCAGTTGCTGCATTAAATATTTATTATGTTAAAAAAATTTACCCAAGCGTGAGCAAAACCTGACAAAATCACCAAAAACCTCACTTTGGGGATTTCCTCATTTATAAAACTAGTATAAAAATAAACAAAGTTTTTTTGAAATTGTAAAAATGCAGAAAGTTTTCTGTGAAGGGCAGGGTGGGTTTAGGTTAAAAAATGTATACAATCTATATATAAAAACAATAGTCTATGAAATGTCCCCATTTAGATAGCTAAGTAAACGTGTGTGTGTGTGTGTGTGTGTGTGTGTGTGTGTGTGTGTGTGTGTGTGTGTGTGTGTGTGTGTGAGTGTGTGTGTGTGTGTGTGTGTTGTCCTGTAATGCTTGTGTTCCAGACAGGCAATCATGTGTATTTGCACACCAGACAGTAAGAATACACCTACCAACCACATAGCAACACTCAAGCTACCCCTTAGAACACATAGCAACCCACTGCAACTCATTCATCCTTTGAAATAGATTCTTGAAACTCAAATTCAACTGTCATGTTAATAAAAACCAAAAACGCATGATTTGAAGTCAGGGTTGGGCAGAGTAACTGCAGGATCCAATGAGTTCACGCATAAATTAGAAATGCTCATGAATAATGCAGCTGTTGACACAAGGGCCGGACTGTTACAGGCTTCCATACGGAAGCGTCAGAGAACCCAGAGTGAAACCCTTCCGCTTGCCCATCAAATATTCATCATTATCCCAAAATGCCACTCCCAAACCACAGAGAGCTCAACTTTAGAAAACCATGTGGAGTATATTCTGGTGCTTAAAAACAAACAGAAGCTAATACACTGATATGAGGAGTGTATAATATTCCACTATAGTCTTATGAATAATACTATCTTAAGACAAAGCACTACAGGCAAAACATTTTTCATCCACACTGGTCAATTTTGAAATTTGGGGCTATTTGGCTATTTATAACATATTTTTTTCAGGCTAGTGGAAAGAATGCATACACAATACACATTTAAGTGTTTATTTTATTGTACTTTCTATTTTCTTATCTATTTGCGTCTGTAGATTTTTATTATAATAACGTACATTTAAAGAGATTTATCTCCACTTCAGCAGCACTTACATACACCAAATTTTAGGGTGTTATTCCTAACTATATTCTGAAGATTTTTACTGAGGGGTTTGTTTAAATATCATTCACTTGATTTTATTTCTGCACTTTCTCTATTTGTAGATTTCAGTTAAAACATATATCTTTAAAGGCTGTTTTCACAAAATGAGTTTTTTCTCCACTTCAGCAGCACTTACATACACCACAATTTAGAGTTTTATTACTATATATATTCTGAAGGTTTTTACTGAGGGGTTTGTTCATATATCATTCACCTGGTTTTATACAACATTTTATTAATAAAAACATGGTACTTTTTTTTTCTGGCTGTCGACAGTATGTTTTGATTTAAGGGGTTATAAAAAGAGATATCCAAAATCCCCTCTATACATTTTTTTAGCTCTAATATGTCAACAAAATGAAGCTAGAATTTTGAACCTGAATTCATCCAATGTTCATATTTATTTTCTGGAAATTAGTGTATATTTAATTAGTTAATGCCTCATTTGCATCTTTAAATCTAACATCAGAAAACTTTTAATACAAAAATGTTTGGAACTCAATGTAATCAATCTACTGGAAAATGGTGATGTCTATTAGGTAAATTTAGGTAAATTTTTTAGACTATTCACTTGGGGTGTCTTGCATTAAGCGTATATCTATACAGATGGATTATATCAGTGAAATGCACAAAAATACCACAGTAAATGAGAAAGCATGCTCTTTAAATGGAGCTGCTTTTGTATGTATTTAGGACACAACAGACATCTTTAAATCCCCTGAAGAAAATAATTCTAGAAAAGAAAGATATGTGTATGATAAAGCAGTGCTCCTGTATATGTGTGTTTATCAGGAATCATTCAGTGTCTCTGTTGTCATCTGACGGCTACAGTAGAGTAAACACACACACACACACTGAGGCTGGACATCTGCCATTACATTCAACACTTTCTCTCTCATACACACACCATGCTGAAAGATCTGCACTGCTGAATGCTTGAATGTTTCACATGTCCTTGGGTGCTTGTGTTTAGTAGTGACAGGTCAGGGTCAGACATTAACCACGACTGCTAAGCTGGATATTTAAAATGTTGAGGCGGAAGTGATTTCCTCTGTTCTTGTAATCTGTTATCTAATATTTGATATATTCACTTCTATTCCAGCCCTGTCTGGTGATGGGTTTAGTGACCTGTAACTTGCTATTTCTGAGGTGAGTGTTGTTAAAAGTGAAGCTATAGTGAAGTGAATGATGACAAAAAAATATTAACAAAACACTCAACTCTCCAAAGACTCCAAATCCTGAAACAGCAATTATATATATATATATATATATATATATATATATATATATATATATATATATATATATATATATATATATATATATATAGTTACATTAAACAATAGAGAGCTGAATAATCAGTGATGTATTTCAGTGTTCAGTGTTTGATATCTTGCTTTATTTACCGCTCTATCTGTATTTGAAGTTGAATTATATTAATTTCAAACTTAATAGTTGATGTTAAGGATTTGTTTCAATTGATTGGTTCACTTGAGATTTTCAGTGCAGTTGCATGACACTGTTTTTTGTATTACAAGAAATATACACAAATAAACATAAAAATGCATTGGAAATCTCTCATTTCTGATACTGAAGAGATGAGAAATGAATCCTTGTTCCTTGATACTGTATCTTACATTTATGCATTTGAAAGACACTTTTACATTGCTTTGCTCACATCATGCTCTATTTTTGAGCTACAGAAACTGCTTGGATATTTTTGGTATAATACAAGACAGTACAGTACACCAGTACACCAGTGTACGGCTGATATATGCAAGATATCATATCACAAAAGCACATGGTGTAGTTTCTCATGTTATCAGAGTGGTGTAGACAGGTGGGTTAAGATTGTAACTAAAAGGTTGTAGGTTCAGTTATCATTGAGTAACACATGAGTTACTTCCTGCAGATCTAAAAGTAGAGCATGGTGTTTGTAATGCCAACGTTATAAGTTCGATTTCCAGATGAACTGATAGCATGAATGCAATTAAAATAAATGCACATTTTTTGATAAAAGATGCAAATGCATTAATGTAAATTAGTCCTAAAACTACTATTATCTGTGTTAGACAAAGTTGTATTTCTATAACCAAAAATCTCACTTTGCTGCATTAGAAATGCTGTTCATTTTCCACAAAGTGCAGTAATACACTCAGGTTTGATTTAGTTTAATCTAAATGCCCATTCACACTAAGGATGATAACTATAAGATACGTGTGTGTGTGTGTGTGTGTGTGTGTCTGTGTGTGTGTGTGTGTGTGTGTGTGTGTGTGTGTGTGTGTGTGTGTGTGTGTGTGTGTGTGTCTGTGTGTGTGTGTGTGTGTGTGAAATAGTAATAAAAAAGAAAAAAGATTAAAACTGAAGTAGAGTAAAATTCAAATAAAAACAAAAATATTAATTAAAAATATTAAAAAATGATTCTATAATGTCTCAATGATACTAAAATAACACTGATTGGAATCACTTTCAGAACGATAAACAGAACGTTATGGTGTGTCCGACTGGAGTGGATGCTATAGTTATCGTTACAGTTATCATACTTACTGTGAACGTGTCTTAACCTTAAAGGTGCATGCATAAACTACAGGCTTGGTGAAGGATTGCAGATTTCAGGTGTTCGTTGCGTGTCTTGTCGTGCTGGGCGAGATTGGCATTAGACCAGCTGTCAGTCAGCGGGCTGCGGGTTATAATCAGCATATGTGGGCGGAAGAACCTTCTTCTCGCGCGTCTGTGTCTCAGAGAGGGAAGGTGGAGGAAAAACAACTAGATCTGTTCAAATATCATCACCTTCTCTCCTCTAATGTCACTGTATCCTCAGCGCATTCGAGTAAATGTACGAACACACACTCATCCCTTCATGCTGAACCAACCAGAATCCTGTTGCCATGGCAGCGCGCCGCGTGGATACAGTCTCTCTGATGTATCGCGGCAGATGTTGCGCGTCTCCAGATGTCCATGACTCGTAATCATGACGTCAGTGATTAGAGTCCGATCTGTGTGCGCTTTAAGGAATGAGCGGCATCAGTGACGTCATTGCACATAGGCCTACAGTCATGTACCCTCGTCCCTCAGCTGGTTAAAATGACCAGTAATGCACTTACACTGGACATTTATCTTAATTGCTTTGTGCAAAAATTGTGTTTGTTGATCTCTACAAATTGTTTGTGTATCTTTTTTTATGTTTTTAGTCAGATGACAGTTGCTGTGGATAACATATATTGTGAATATATTAAGGTATATCTGAATATAGTAATAAGTCTGAATATATAAATGTAAATTGTGAGTATGTCATTTAGATAAGTGATATGCACTTACATTAATATATTATGATATCTGCATTATACAGGCTGTATAGGCATACTGTTTATATATATATATATATATATATATATATATATATATATATATATATATATATATATATATATATACAGGATTTAAACATATATTGCTATTTACATTTAAATATTTAGCATTATACTTTATATACTCAAGATTTATAAATTTACTGATTTACAATAATATAGTCAGAATTAGAACTATATATATATAGTCACAATTTATAGTTATATATTCAAACATAACTCCAATTTACTTCTATACATAAATTCATGATTTACATTTAAATATTCAGTTTTATATCTATATATAGTAGTTTTTAGTTGTAATATTACAATATATAAAACCAACTCTCTCGCTCTCTGTATAATAGCTACGTTTACATATACTGTATAATGTCCAATTCTTTTGGTATGTATACATTTATCAGTGCATTGTCTTGTCCTGTAGATGTATGTTGTAAGTGCATTCCTGTACACATGATTTTTGCTTGGTTTTCAGTCTGAGGAAGGAGATTAAATGTTTTTCCGTGGAAATTGACATCATGTCAGATGTAAGCGGTGGAGGTTCATATAAAAGCACTGAGACACTCAGCACTGCTCATATAGATCCAGTCGATCAATAAAGAAAAACCAGTGCTTGAGATGTTCCTCATTTGTAATTCGCTTTGGATTAAAGCATCTGCTAAATGAATAAATGTATGTAAGATTTCAACACATTTCTAAAGCTTTAAGCTGTAAAATGTTCCTCCTTGATTTCACTCTTGATTCAGAATGACTGATATGTTCAAACAAGACATGATCACATTTATTGCATACTGTGGTGGTACCATGGTAAAATTATGTAACTTCCCTCAAGTATTCCTCATAGACAACAATGAGATTTAATAGAGATATTTACTAGCATCTCTTGCTTCTCAGATGTTATTCCTGAGAAAAGGACTCCAGTGATCTCACATGTGTGAGTTTCCAGAAGAGATCCCAACAATGTCGCTCAATTAAATTGCAATTAAAAGTCAGAGCTCTCAATATGACCTAATTTCTCCTCAAATGATCTGAGCTGCTCCATATATAAGTCAAAGGATGACAACAAGTAGTGACTCATTGAAGGAGGAGTTTTAGGTGAAACATGCACAAAGTCACCGTCTGTGCATGATTATTTTTCTGCATTATTTACTTCAGTCTGAACGTGCTGTAATGAGGCTCAGAGCGTCTGTCTCTCTGGATCTGTCTTACCTCGCAGTCGTACAGCAGGTGCAGCTGCCCATCGATCCATTCCTCGACGTCCAGCCTCCTCTGGAGGTCTTTGCGGTTGTATTTGACCGTCAGTTTGCCCAGTTTGCGTTGGGCAGGTTCCTCCTCTTTGGTCTGAAACATCACTCTGGACTGGGTGCCCGGCTCCGACGCCATGCCTGCCATAACCTCACACGGATGGGGAAAAGTCCAAGAGACGGCTGTCTCTCTCGCTCTCTCTGTGTGTCTGTCTCACAGATTCAAATACAGGGTCCTTCGGTCACCGTCCTGCTGCTGTTTGCTCCTCGGTGTGTGTCTCTCTATACTGCAGTGTGTTTCTGACTCATGTTCGTGGTGTTTCTGTCCGACAGCCTGCTTTAGCTCCTGTCTTCTGTCTGCACTCTACTAACACTGACTCCCTCTCTCTCTCTCTCTCTCTCTCTCTCTCTCTCCCTCTCCCTCCCTCCCTCTCCCTCTCTCTCTCCCTCTCTCTCTCTCCCTCCCTCCCTCTCTCTCTCCCCCTCTCTCTCCCTCTCTCTCTCCCTCTCTCTCTCCCTCTCTCTCTCTCTCTCCCTCTCTCTCTCTCTCTCTCTCTCTCTCTCTCGCTCACTGTGTGCTAAGAGGAACATAGTTTAACTCAAGACTGATAACATGCCGTAAGATCAGGGTCAGAGGCCAAAATACTTGTTTGAAAGCGCTTCTGGCTATCATATGCAATGGTAGAGTTAAAAATTACATTTGTATTTATTCGCTAGGCAGATGCTTTTATTTAAAAAAAAGTAACAAAAATATTTCATTAATTTAATTTTAAAATAACTAAGTATGTGTAGCTTTTGATTCTCTAATTGTACGTTTTTAATGGATTTGTAAAGAAAATATGGAAATGTGGTGTTTGACTTAAAACTCACCATCACAAATGTGAGTGGTTGCCAGGGTGTTGCTATGTGGTTGCTTTGGTGTTTTGGGTGATTGCTAAGGCATTCGTATAAGATTGATAAAATGTTCTGAGTGCTTTGTGGGTTCTGGGTTGTTTTGGGTGCTTAAAGTCCACACAAAAATAAAAATTCTGTCATTAATTACTCACCCTCATGTCATTCCCATAAGACTTTTGTTCATCTTCCGAACACAAATTAAGATATTTTTGATGAAATCCGAGAGCTTTCTGACTCTGCATAGACAGCAAGGGAACAGCCACGTTCAAGGCCCAGAAAGTCGTTAAGACCTCATTAAAACAGTCCATGTGACGTCAGTGGTTTAACTGTAGTGTTATGAAGCTACGAGAATTCTCCACTGCGCGTTCACAAGAGTACCACGACGGTTGCCAGGGTGTTGCTATGCATTTGCCAGGATCTTCTGGGTGGTTTCTAGGTCATTTTTTATAGATTTTGAGTGACCGTTAGTGTCTTAGTGTGTTCAGTTGTTTCTAGGGTGTTCCGGAAATTTCCTGGGGGTTGCTAAGCTGTTGCTAGGGTGTTCTTGTTCTAAATTTTAGCCAGGGTTGTTGCTATGTGTTTGCTAGGGTGATCTGGGTGGTTGCTAGGGCATTGGTATAATGTTGCTAAAATGTGTATGCTGTTAGTGTGTTGCTATGTGGGTGCTTAGAGTGTTGTTAAGCTGTTTCTGCAGTGTTTTGGGTGGTTGCTAAGGTGTTGCTAGGGTGTTCTGAATTGTTGCCAAGGTGTTGCTACGTGGTTGTTTCAGTTTGTTTGGGTATTGTGACTGGTTGCTAGGGCATTGGTTTAAGGTTGAGACTAAGATATTCTAAATGGCTCTTATTGTGGTTTCTGTAGTGATCTGATCTGGTGCTTGGAGTGTGGCTAAGCTGTTGCTAGGGTGTTCTGGGTGGTTGCTAAGGGGTGGTTTATTTTCTCAAGTGAAAAGAGTCTCTGTGATATCCACATAGCTGTATATTAGCAATGCTGATTCTGAAGCACACCTCGTTTTCTCAGACACTTTGCCCCATTATCAGAGGTAATGGTGCTTTCATTACAAGTGATATCCTGTGCCAGGAGGAAATGGAGAGTAATAGATGTGACTCTGCCCCGTTTTGATTAAATGGGGATCAGCAAAGAGCCATATATGGCAGAATCATCCTCTCTTAGCAGCTGATAAGTCAGTTGTCACTTAGAGCTGCTGGCCAGATCATAAAGTTTCCATTTACCGCCACTAAGCTCATTTTCCCACAAGGCTGATGGTGTTTATGGAGAGAAACTCTGTTATCAGTTGATGTGCATGCAGGTTATTCACAATATTTCCAGGACACTACAATGATTACATGATTAATGTAAAATAAACCAGTTTTTGTAAATCCAATAGTCAAATACTGTTTGGCCTCTCCAGTTTCTCTGTATTTATAGTGACTGGTCCTTGTGTGAATATCCACAAAACTGGAAATGTATACGAGCGATATTCTATTTTAGAAGGAAAAATTTAAACGATAAAAAAAGAAGAATTAGGTAGAATCAATAAATTGTGAATAATTGTAATCATTAATTGTAGTCTGATTACGAGTATTTAAAAATGTAATATAATCTAATTACAAGTGCTTAATTTTTGTAATCTGATTGCATAATCAAAATTGCATGCAATCAATTACTACCCAGCGCTGTCAACAGATAACTGTGGAGCTGCTGATGTCAGAAAACAGGCACAGAGAATGTAAAAGTGTACTGGAATGTGTTTATTTTCCTTTGGGATTCATTTAAACTCTTTAATAAGTTAATGTAAGGCTTCTTTTTATCTAGTGTCTGTATAAAGCTCAAGTATGACAGAAGTGCAGTCACTTGTATCTAGCAGTGCAGATTATCTATTTGTTCACCCATCAGAAAGCCTCCAAACATGCATTAGAAATCAACCATGTCTTTTATAGCTGCCATTATCAGGCGTGTGGCTGATAAGCCCTGGAACTAAATGGGTGCACCTTAATAAATGATGGATAAGGAGACGCAGCAATGCAACAGACTGGAGTGCTTTGGACAGAACAAAACTTGATATGCGAGAAACACATTTATGGTGCCCACAGTGCATCAAACATTGCTTCAAGCTGTCCAAACAGAATTCTGGGGTGTATTCCCATGTCAAAGTGTACACCAGGCCAGACAAAAGGCATGCATTGGCTATTCCAAAGATCCGATTTCGATAATAACAATGGCTGCCGCTTTTCCCCTTTGTTTTGTCAGCGAATATCAGTCAAGTGCAGCTTCGCTGCTTCTCTTGCCGATGTGCCGTCTGTTACAAACTCTAAATTATTGAGCAACGCAGCAGCTCATCTTTCACAGCCAACAAATTCATTCATCCGGGCCAAGACTCAAAAATAGGGCCAGCCGATGATACAGGGCATGCATTCCATAGGAACGCTGTGCTTTCAAGAAAAAATAATGAATTTTATTGAGAAAAATGTACATGTACATTGATGGAGTGTTGTGGATGGTTGCCAGGGCGTTGCTATGCAGTGCATACAGTATGTGTTCTGCAGACTAATAATGTGTTGCCATGCAGTTGCTAGGATGTTGTGGATGGTTGCCAGGGTGTTGCTATGCAGCTGAACATATGTTCTGTAGGTTAGTGTGTTGCCATGCAGTTGCTAGGGTGTTGCGAAGGGTTGCCAGGGCATTGCTATGCAGTTGCTATGGTTTTTTGCATATGTGTTCTGTGGGTTGATAGTGTGTTGCCATGCAGTTGCCAGGGTGTTGTGGATGGTTGCCAAGGTGTTGCTATGTCATTGCATATGTGTTTTGTGGTTAATAGTGCTTTGCCATAGTTGCATATGTGTTCTGTTGGTTAATATAGTGTTACCATGCAGTTGCTAGGGTGTTGTGGATGGTTGCCAAGGCGTTGCTATGTCATTGCATATGTGTTTTGTGGTTAATAGTGCTTTGCCATAGTTGCATATGTGTTCTGTTGGTTAATATAGTGTTACCATGCAGTTGCTAGGGTGTTGTGGATGGTTGCCAAGGTGTTGCTATGTCATTGCATATGTGTTTTGTGGTTAATAGTGCTTTGCCATAGTTGCATATGTGTTCTGTTGGTTAATATTGTGTTACCATGCAGTTGCTAGGGTGTTGTGGATGGTTGCCAGGGTGTTGCTATGCAGTTGAACTTACGTTCTGTAGGTTAGTGTGTTGCCATGCAGTTGCTAGGGTGTTGCGAAGGGTTGCCAGGGCATTGCTATGCAGTTGCTATGGTTTTTTGCATATGTGTTCTGTGGGTTGATAGTGTGTTGCCATGCAGTTGCCAGGGTGTTGTGGATGGTTGCCAAGGTGTTGCTATGTCATTGCATATGTGTTTTGTGGTTAATAGTGCTTTGCCATAGTTGCATATGTGTTCTGCTGGTTAATATAGTGTTACCATGCAGTTGCTAGGGTGTTGTGGATGGTTGTCAGGGCGTTGTTATGCAGTTGCATGTGTATTATGAGTAGTTAATAGTGTGTTGCAATGCAGTTGCTAGGGTGGTCGCTTACTGGCACAAATGAGAAGATTATCTGTGAGATTCCGCTCTCTAGATTTGCCTCAAGTCCCTCCTTAATGTGCTTAGAAGAGTATGTCAGTGATGTAAATGCATGATCAGCCTCACCATAGTGTGTTTCAGTGCTTACATAAGGACATTCACCGAGCCTGAGGCTGAACTGCTGTGTGGAATGTGTGCGTATCCCTTTGTCTCTGAATGACATCGGTCCAGGATGAGTCAGCGAGTGTTGGCTGTGTTATCAAAGCTCAACATTGTTGTCTTTAACACTCCCACAGAGTGCTGATGATGGTGTTCAGGAGCTTTATGTGTCACTGCCATCTACTGTTTGTAGTGAAGAACTGTAGGTTACATGAGCTCTGGCTTTGAACAACACATCTTTTACATTTTTATGCATTTGGCAGACAATATATATTGTCTGCCAAATGCATAAAAATGTAAAAGATGTGTTATTCAAAGCCAGAGCTCATGTAAGAGTCGTTCTATAATTAGGGGTACATGTCATGTCCTTGGACTCTATTATCAATTTTACAATTTTTTCAAAAACTTTTCACTTCAAACAATGATAACTTTTATATCAGGTGACATTTCTAATTTATTTAATACAAAAATCCAACAGATATCCATCTTTTATCTTGCAAAAAATGGCACATTCTATACTGCATTTTGCTGTTTTTGTGCTGTCAGATTTGGTAAATGTGAGGTTTTGCTCTTCAGATTAACTCTAAAAATACATGTTTCTGTATATATATTTCTCATAAATATTTGTCCAAAATAATCATTAAATTATGAGACACATGTTTTAAAATTGTTTTTGCTCATGCATCTACATTAAATCATACATTTTGTGTATGTCTGAGAAAAAGTGTCAACTGTGTTACTCCCTATAAAACTATGGAAGCAGATTAGTCTCAAATATAATTCACGCAAAAAAACACGATTCACACATGCATAGACAATTTCACATGCATGAAACCTAATTCACGTACACACAAAAAAAATTCACATGCGTGAAAAAAAAAATATATCCACAAAAAGCAATTCACATGCGCAAAATAAAATTATATATTCATAAAATACATTTCACAAATGCAAAACACAATTCGTAGATATACAACTGTGCACAAAAACCTTGTTTAAATGTTTAAAATGTACGAGTGTCTGAATGTACAAATCGTCATTTACTACGAATCCACTCGGATTTGTGTGTGTGTGTGTTTTTGAGACTTTCCTGGCAGAGCTCTCTTCCCACGTGGGTCTGTCGTACTCTTTAGCCAATCAGATGCAAGCTTACCATTCAACCAATCATATCATAAGCCACTGAGAGTGCATTCAAGGAGAGTAGTTTTGCACATGTTCAGATGAAGTCACAATAATGGCAGAAGCTTCCTTTGTTTGAGTCTGCGCGTCAGAAACGGAAGTGCTAAAAATCGCTAAAAATGGGCTTCACTTGTCTCAATTGAGTTCCAATTGGGTCGCTGTGTCCATTTCTTTTACTGTCTATGGGATTACTGATGTAAAGGCTTAATTTCCGTTCTAATTAATCCATATTGCGTGGGAAGAGAGCTCTGCCAGGAAAGTCTCAAAAACACACACACACAAATCCGAGTGGATTCGTAGTAAATGACGATTTGTACATTCAGACACTCGTACATTTTAAACATTCAAAGGTTTTTGTGCACAGTTGTATATCTACGAATTGTGTTTTGCATTTCTGAAATGTATTTTATGAATATATAATTTTATTTTGCGCATGTGAATTGCTTTTTGTGAATATATATTTTTTTTCACGCACGTGAATTTTTTTTGTGTGTACGTGAATTAGGTTTCATGCATGTGAAATTGTCTACGCATGTGTGAATCGTGTTTTTTGCGTGAATTATATTTGAGACTAATCTGCTTCCATATAAAACCCCCTATAAACCAGCAATGGTTTGTTCCAAAGTCACATGTCCAACATCACATGATGTATTTTCCTTATTTGGAGGGAAATTTTATCTAGATTATTGAGTAGATTAATTGACTGTCAACTGTGTTATCAAGATGTTCTAGGGAACTTGTGTCATATGTTATATTTAGAAATATGTAGAGAAAGAATATAAAAACAAAAGTTAATCAAGGTCATGTACTAACTATTCCAAGGTCAGCAGTTTGCACAAGGCGCCAAAAAATGGCCAAAATGTCAACTATGTTACCCATCACCTGTAACACAGCTGACAAGGATTAACACGGTTGACAATGTTGGCAATTCAGTGTCAATTTATGTTCCCACTGAGTGTTGTTGATAAAAATAAATATTCACAAACTATTCTCATAACACAGAAATTACACAGGAATTGCCTAAAACCATGGAAAACAGTGGATGAACTTAACTGATCTAATCACGGCTGCACTTTCTATGAACTCCATATCCATAATATTATATTCATATTATATTCACATTTGTCAAATGTTTAAAAGCATTCAGAATTCCTCATGATTGACATAAACCTATATAATATTATAGATTTGGCATATTTCTATTTCTGCTTAGTCATGACTGATAAAGTATTATGATGTTATTGTATTATTCCTTACAACTTGAATGATGCATTTGTAATAATATATATATATATATATATATATATATATATATATATATATATATATATATATATAGTTTTTTTATTAACGTTATAATATATTATTATAATATTATAATGTGTGTGTGTTTAAAATGCTTTATGGATACTAAGTTCATTCTTACCTGTCAACTGTGTTACTTTGCCAACTGTGTTATGTGTGGTTTTTATGTTATAAATATTTTAAATGTGAACTAATCCGTCAGAAAAAAAGATAGGGATATCTCTAGAGATGGGTGTCTTCGGTAAAGATGGTGAATAACACTAACTTCAGCATACTCTGGATTTATGTTAAAGAAAAGTATCATCCTTCATGATAGCGTCCCACAGTACGCCCATTATGAAGCCCCAAATTCATATTTTCAAATCAGTTAGACAGATAACCTCAAAAACTCTGGTGAATAGACTTAAAAACTTTCAAACCAATGTGTAATCAAACATGTGGGACTTTATTCATGTTTCATTCAACACATTTGTCAGTAACACAGTTGACAAAATAATGAATCAAATGTTAATTTTCATTATCATATTTAAACAGTCATTAGATCTTAAGCTTGCTAAACGATTGATTTAGCACATTAAGGGGGTATATTATTCAACCACATAATTTATCAAAAAAGATTTGATTTTCTGACTTTTTGGCTGACATGAAATGTACCCCTAAATATACACTTTAAAACGATGTGATGCCATTTGAACACATACTGAATGAATTCTGTGTCTGTCATAAACTTCTGATGCACAGAAGCTTCCACAAAACTGGCAAAAGTCAACTTGATGTGACAAATGTGAATTTTCTGGTACTCACTGCTGTCCTCTATTCATGCAAACAGTGTTACTTTTAAAAGTAATGCCTAACTCCCTAAAAAAGTAACTTATTGCATCACTTAGTTACATTTTATGTGAAAGTAATGCATTACTTTACATTTGCATGTGGCCTGAGATGGGAAACAAAGTTACTTATTTGAAAAAAGTAACTCAGATATATTCTTGTAAATTAAAAAGTAATGTTACTTTACTAGTTACTTGAAAAAAGTAATCTGAATACGTAACTCACGTTACTTGTAATGCATTTGCCAAACACTGCATGTGCATGTTCTTTTTCTGTGTGTATTGTCATTGTTGACTTTTCCCAGACAACTGTTACCTATACAGCTGAAATGGGTTTCTAAAAAGCTCAGTGTGATAACATTCAGCAAGACAAAATGTCAGTATCAACAAAAATGTAGAGCATAAATTAAATTTTTTACATAACAAATATTCCAGGGTTGAAACCATTGTGAAAGAAAAACTAAAAAAAAAAAAAAAAAAAAAACACCTGAACATTTAATCGGTAAGGTTCGCATGATGAACTTTTCATTTAAGTGGCATTGGATAATTTACGGACACAATAGCCGGGTTTTGAAGCATGTACTGTATCACATTTTTTTTGGGGAGAGTTACTTAATAAAAATAATATACTGATTAATTTCTGAATGCCTGTCAGGTCACATAAAGGAACAATTCAAACAAAAATTAAAATTCTGTTGAAAAATGAAAAAATGAAATGACAGTGAAATACATTTTTAAAATAAATTATTTGAAAATAAGTGCAATAACATTTATTCACAGAGTTTTTAAGCATGTTGGTGATTTTCATTGCTACAGATTTGATGTTATTACACGCACACAACACACAAGCTCACACATAACGTACAGATCGCGCACACAGAAACATTCAGGAGTGCAGAAAACTGTCTTCATGCACTGTACTGTGATTTATTCAGTTACAGCATATCCTTCATATTCACTGCACAGACCAGTGAGTTAAGCACTAATTTAATATTGAAGTATTCTTCTAGTATCGTGTATTTCATTAGAACAAATCCACCTATAGTGACTAGAATATAGCATGTGATGTATTCCACGTCATCTGAAACAAAATAAGTAATACATCCACAAATGTATTTGAGCTGATTTGGCTTTCAAACCTGATTTTTTTCAGCATCAGCATTGAGGTTTTGATGAAACTAGACATGAATACGTGACCGTCTTGAGGTCTGTGGGAATGATGCATCTGCTGAAGGAAACGAAACGTTACCATCAGCTTTATCACAGACACTCCATAAATGTAATGAAACACATTTATAAAAATCTTTAATAAATGATCTCTTTTTACAAATAAATAAATAGTGCTATTGCATATCAAAACAACTCCTTTCCACATGATGCAGATAATAACTATTTTATACAAAAAAAAAAACATATATTTTATAATATTTAGGTTACTGGCTCTTTACAGAAGAAATAGACACACACTGTAGCCACAGGCATCATGTGTCAGTCTGTGGTAAGCCATGTCCTGTTTAAGACAGTGTGCTTTTATATCTGCTCGAGTCAGACTCAGACAACAGACTTTAAAATCAGGACAAAAAAAGGCCTTATATATATATACACACATATATATATTTCCCCAAGCATGTAAATGAGTAATGCAGAGAGCGTGTGGTTCATTGTAGCTCGAGGGGGCGGAGTCTGACGCGAGCGCGTGACGTCAGCACTTCCTGCTCGCACAGGTGTCTCGGTATCGGACACACCTCACCTCAAGCTCCAGATCTGACCGCCGCAGGTTTACTCGGAATCAACGACGCATTTCCACCGAAACTCTGTTTGAGACGACGATTTCTGTCTGGCTGATGAGGAGTCGCGCCGTTTCGGAGGAGACGAACACTTGTAGAGCTGCTTAAATAGGTAAGAAGATGAAGTGTTTCAAGTTTAGATCTTTTACTGACGAACTCAAAAAAACAAAACAAATATCTGCTGCTTTTCTTCTTCCGGCGGCCTGTGATGTTTACGTCTGATAGGTGCAACAATACTGGGGTGGAAACCTGTGTTTACTACATTGTTTCAAGTTGTTTTCTCTTCGTTTTAGATTTGACCTTAAGTTAGGGGAGAAAATGACTTTATTGGTTGAATCATTATTGTTTAGCCTACAAATTGTGTAACGTTTATAAAACTGATTATTTATTTATTTATTTATTTATATAGACTGAGTGACGATAATACGTGTATTAAAGTGTCATATTGTATATTAATAAGCTCGTGTAATGTTCTCACGTTGATTTGGGGTCATATGGGTCGATGTAAGTCATCTCCATAACAATGACATATGTTTGTATTAATAAAGAAGACATTTTTAGTTATTGTCCAGAGGAGAAAGACTCCTTATGAATTCTTTTTTTTGTAATTAGTCATTATTTAGACGATGTATTATAAGTATTTAGAAGTATTATTGTTTTGTCATAAAACACTGTAAAAGGATTTTACTGGAGGATTTGGTATTTTGATAATGACTTTATTATTATTATTATTATTGTTATTCATTATGGATTGGTCATTCAACCAGCTATATATAATATAAATATTAATTGGAAGTTTTAATTTTTAATGTTTTTTTTTTTTTCATTCTTTTCAGATTGGTCTTTCAACTTTTATAAAGGGCTTTTTCTTTAAGTTTTGACTCCTTTTTAATTGTTTATGGATGTAGTCCGTCTAATAGCTACATGTTAAATGTTATTTGAAAATGTTGTTAATGACTCCGTATAGATTCGGTTCTGGATTTAATATATGACTATGTTTTATAAATTTTATTTGGAAGTTTTAATGTTTTCTCTTACTTTTCAGATGTTTCTTAAATCATTTTTAAAGGGATTTTACTGTAGGTTTTGTTCTTTAAATAAATACTCTTTATTTTTATTATTGTTTATAGATTTATAAATAAGCCATAAATTAAAATAAAAATAAATATAGCTGGTAGAATGACTAAATCCATATAATATAAATCCATTTAAGTATTATTTGTTAGTTTTTATTTTTAAAATCATCTCTTTCTTTTCAGAATCATTTTGAATCATTTATAAAGGGCTTTTACTGGAGGTTTTGTTCGTTAGAGAATAACTCCTTTTTGATTCTTTATGGATTTAGTTATTCTACCAGCTATATATAATATAAATATTATTTGAAAGTTGTACGGTTTATTTATTTTTTTCTTCTTTCTTTCTTTTCGGATTGGTCTTGAATCATTTATAAAGGGGTTTAACTAGAGGTTTTGTTCTTTGGAGAATGACTCCTTTTTGATTCGTTCTGTGTTTATGTGATTCTTCCTACCAGCTATATATAATATAAGTTTTCTTTCTTTTCAGATTGGTTTTGAATAGTTTATACAGGCTTCTGTTCATTCAGAGAATGACTCCGGCTCGGCTCTGGTTCTTCTGGACCGCGGTGGTTTTGCACATCTGTCTCCAAGTGGCTCCATCAGAGGCTCAGGATGAAGGGAAGTGCATGGATAAGTTCAGTCTTGGCAAAGAAGATTTTGTGTTGGACACAGATGAATCTGTGAAGGAAGGGGCCACGTTCCTGTCTTCTCCTCAAGTGTCTCGGCCTGAAGACTGTGTTCTGGCCTGCTGTAATGATCCAAACTGTAATGTGGCTCTGATAGAACACGGAGAAAATCCCAAAAGCATCAGCGCGTGCTTCATCTTCAACTGTCTTTACAAACAAAAGAAAGTCTGCCGCTTTGTGAGGAAGAATGGCTTCAGGAACTACGTTCTAATATCAGTTTTTAAAGATTACCTTGAGGAAAAAACTTCAGGTAAGAGGAAACCATGTATAAACGTGTATCTGGAGATATTAAAAGACATTACGTTTTCTTTATATAGTTGACCAGTGTGATTTGAAATCTGTTTTTAAAGATTACGTTGTGCAACAGGTGCCAGGTAAGGAAAATGATCTTAAATGTGTCTAGAAGTCTGTTGTAGACGTCTCGTGTTTTTTACAGTTTAATGAGTATATTCAGGATTTTTATACTAAGTGTTTCCAATTAGGATTTGAGCTGTGGAGGAAATACTGCTGGAAATACTCATGCATGTCCAGTCCTGCTGGATCTTCTGAAGTGTGCCGTTGTTTCATATTTCAGCTGGTTGTAGTAACCGGGGCGTAGGAATAATTTGAGAAGATGGACACATTGGGGACCCCATGATATATTGATATAGATAACTAAAATTATATAAAAAAAACAGAGAAATAAAAGCAAGTGAAATATAAAAATTAAATATAATGAATAAAAAAAATATAAAAAATTTAAAACTAATAAAAATTACAAAACACACAACGGAATTAGTAAATATTTAATTAAAATAAAAATGGAAACCATAAAAAACTAATTCAAAGTATAAAATGAAATAAAAAGTAATAAGAATGGCAAATACTTCTAAAGCAGTTAATGTTAATTTCAACATTTCTTAATACATTTTTAAAATCAAAAGTAGTTTCCGTTAATAATATTTAATGGATCTCAGCTGACGTGAACTAACAATGAACAACTGTTTTTTATTAACATATTATTGTAATACTGTAAGTAATGTTCATTGTTAGTTAATGCATTAACTAATGGGACCTTATTGTAAAGTGTTACCGTAAAAACTATAATAGTATCTCAGTGATACAAAAATAATGCTAGTGCAGTTTTTTGCAAAGACATATTAAATATTACATATTTAATATAAATTGAATAGCCAGTAGCATTAAGTTTACATCACAACAATCTGATTGACAATCAAAAGGAGTCCCAAGATCCGTAGTTTTGCTTTTTTTATGGAACTAAAATTCACAAATTCTGATCTCATGGAGTCTTAGGACTTTAAAAAGTAAAGATTACCCATGAGCTGAACGCAAAGACATGATAACATCGCTGTTATGTTTCTACGCCCCTGGTATCAACCGTGTAGAATCTTATCATGCAGCCTGTTTAGTGTCAGTATCTTTTAGTCTCAAACTTTCATTTCCTTTGCATGTCTCAGGCACTTTAATAGTTCTCCTAACTCACCTAGCTCATCTTCAGTATACAAGATCTGTCTTCTGTTATTTCTGTCATAAGCTCTGGCTTGCTTACTCGTTATCTTTCTTGGCATTGTGTGCAATTTTCAACCGTTATTGTTTCATATTGCATTATATTTAATCTCTGGAGTGTTTTTATTTCTTGCAGATGTGGAGGACAAACCTCCAGTCGCAGTGGCCGGGCAGGACAGAGTCGTTCAGCCCAAAGAAGATGTGACTCTGAACGGCATTGAGAGCACAGACGATAAAAAGATCGTAAAATATGAGTGGGTACAGGTGTCTGGAGACCCGTCAGCTGTTATTACTGTGAGTTCAGGTTCATTATTAGAATAAGATTTTATGAAAATGCGCAAGATTAGTTTTTTAGACAGATATAAATGGTGCCTATGTGTGACTTTGTTAAACTACCATTTTAATTTTTTTTTTCTTTAGATATTTACCTTTACCTGTCTGTGGCCTTTATTCATAAGGCATTATAAAGTTATTCATAATGTATATCATAATGCATCATATATTTTTATAAATAATTGTAAAAAAAAGTATAAAATATTAAGAATATAAAAAAGTTAATATGCACTTTGCAAATTCCTTGCTGCTTATAAAACTGGTTGTTTTCATGTGTTTTAATGAATTATTATCTGATTATATTTATACAATAACAATGAATGGGTAAGTATTATAATATAACTGTGGTTATAAATATTCATGATATCATACAATGTATTACAAAGCATAATTAATGCATTAAAAGACTTTTATAATGCATTACATAGAATGGCTTCAAGTAAAGCGTTACCGATATTTGTTGAATTTGTTTGTGGTTTTTAATGAATTATACTTTCTAAAGGTATAACAAAGAATAGATAAATATTAAATTATAGTTAATGTATTAAAAATAATTTTCTAATGCATTATATATAAAAGCTTCATGTAAAGTGTTACCGATATTTGTTGGTTCTGATTGTCTTAATGTGTTTTAAAGAATTATATTTTTAAAGGCATAACAATGAAAAGGTAAATATTTTAATATATTATAAGTGTGGTTATAATTATTCATGAGTTCATACAGTGCATTATTATAAGGCATAATTAATGCATTAAAATATTTTTAGGATGCATTACATAGAATTGCTTCAAGTAAAGTCTTACCGATATTGATTGAAATTGGTTGTTTTCATGCATTTGAATGAATTGTACTTTCTGAAGTTGTAACAACGAAAATATGAATATTATAATAGTATATTATAATTATTGCATTAAAAATATTATAATGCATAATTAATGCATTCAAAATATTTTTAATAATGCATTATATATAAAGGGTTCATGTAAAGTATTACCGATATTGGTTGAAATTGGTTGATTTAATAAGTTATATTTTCTAAAGGTGTTACAATGAATTACAGGACATAAGGTGCATTACAGGGCATAATTAATGCATTAAAATTATTTATCATGCATTGTGTATATATAGGCTTGAATGTAATTTTAACTGATATAACCGATAATTTACATTTCTCATTTTTAATCTCTCTCTTTTTTTTCTTTTCAGAAAGAGCATTTTGAGGATTCAGTGACAGTCTCCGAACTTTCTCCGGGAATGTATAAGTTCAGACTCACGGTCACAGATGACGCTAATCAGACGGGATCGTCCGAGGTGTCAGTGTTGGTCCTGACACCAGAACAGTCACTCCGTGAGTACATAAAAAAAAAAAAAAACATATGTTGTGTTTACTTCATTTATGTATTCATTTTTTATCCCTTCTGTTGTGCTGAAAATCCTTTTGGTGTTCCTGGTCAAAAATGACTAGTAAATCTCTTATTTTTCTGTATTATAGCCAAATTTAGGATTCAATTTTTTTGTCATCTTGTTGTCTTTCAATTAGCACAGGTTTTGTATTTCTTTTTGGATCTGCTTGATCATAGGCCTCATTAAACTGAGCTCATGCACCACAGTTTTTCATTCAATATTGCCAAAATTATACACAAATAATGCTTTTTTTCATTTAGAAACTGACGTGCATAAGCCAGTCAAAAACCTGACCAAAGCCTGATCCATATGTGTTATGATATTAAAAGCAACAGCTTGCTTTTAAAGTGTTTATTGGGTTATTTCTGTCATGGTTTCTGATAAGTGTTTCGCAGTCATTTAATCTGATTTTTCACAGTGAAATTCACATGCGCTGTTGACCTCAGATGAGTTCTAGTCCAACAGGTTTTGAAGTTGCCTTAAAAATAGTTGTCGGAAAACATGGATTAACCATTTTCCAGGATTTCTCAGACTTGAATACATACATAGTTTCCTTCTGTTAACCCAGACTGGTCTTGTTTTCTAAAAATAGACCCCCCCCCACCCATGTCATACTTCCTATTAAAAGGAGGTTTATTAGTAAGTAATTTCAGCTTTGCTTGGTCGAAATGGTCAAATCAGCAGTTTAATGATTTATTTTTAATTGAAATGATTCAGGAGTTGTAGTTTTGTGACTGATTGCTTGATGTTTCCTGGTTTCAGTAGAATTGAGTGCTTCACAAACTGGTGTGGCAGGTTTTGCGGTGGGAGTTTCACAGAGAATGATTGAGCGTTTGCGAAGACGTCTAGCTGTAAAATGTAGATCTAGATCTAGAAACCACATGAACCCTGAATTGTAGACCAGTTCTATTAGTTTTCATGCTGAACAGATATTTACATGACTCTGTGTTCATTTAAATTAATCATGTTGCATTTGCAGTATTTATAGTGTTTTTCCATTATTTATAGTGTTTTTGCATTATTTATAGTGTTTCTGCATTATTTATAGGGTTTTGCTGCCTTGTGTTTTCAAAGTGCAGTGTTTGTGTCATCATTGATGGCAAGAAAATGTGACATTGACATTAAAAATTAATTAAATATTAATGTTTTTCCAAGAGTCAAATGCATGTTTATCAGCAGCATCTGTGACATGCAGACAGCAAATAATTGAGTACAGTGAGTTCAGAGCTTAACTTACAATACAAACGTTCATTTTTAGAAACTGAGGGACGAGACATTATTTACTATGATAAATCATGTCAGCATGTGGTCTTTCATGTTTCATCTTGTGTGTTGTGTAATGTAAGTGATAGTTTCAGTTTTTTTTTTTTTTTTTTGAATAAGCATTCATATTTCACATAGTTTATGTGTTCACACACACACACGGTTATGTAAATGAGCAGTACAGTATTCCAACGACTGTAAAACACACTCAGGAAAGTCATTCGTGACGTGACAACACATGCATAATTTTACTAAATCGATGTTGTATATGTATTTGCTTGCTCATTCACAGCTTCACTTTTATTAAGTCATAAATCAAAACTTAAACCTGTCTTGACAGTGTATTGTTCAAGTAATGAAGCTTTAATTCGAGTTTCCATAAAAGATAATGTGATATTTGATACTGACGTTAATTGCATTAAAGCTCTAACATTACTATTAGAGCCTGAGCGATATGGCTTTTTGGGGGGCCGATACCGATATTAGGGAGTAAAAAAGGGCCGATATCGATATATCGGCCGATATTCTTTGTGTATATTATAGTACAGTACCAGTCAAAAGTTTGGACACTTTCCCATTCATGTGTCCAAACTTTTGACTGGTACTATATCTAAAATAGTATATACATAAACAGAATATAAATACATAAACATTTTTTACAATGATCACTCAAACATGTGGTGATCAAACACTTATAATGACGTGACAAGGATATGTAATGGAGGCAGGGCATTTAACAATTAAACAGCAAACTTTATCTAAAATGAGTCTGACATCAGTGCACTGAACAGTAAAGTTTATTCAACTTTATTTCAATTCAATTCCATTCAGCTTTATTCTGCGCTACTGTCTTCACACACAGATGAAACTTACTAGAGAAGTGTGAAGTGTGACATAATGTACCTTTGTAAATAAATACTATTTAAATTCACGTCTCGCGCACTTTAATGACCTTTGAATGTAACGTGTACGTTCCCTTCGAAAGGGGGCCTCGAGATGGTCAAATGGTAAATTCAATACACTTAAGGTTTATAGCATTTCATCCAGGTCAGTAGCAAACAATACTGCTGGACAAACTACATTATTACACCATTTACAAGCATTTTACCTGCGTTTTATGTTCTGTAAAAAAAAATTAGCATATCGGTGGCATATCAACGGCATAGTCGCAGATACCGATATATCTGTGACAGGCTCATATCGGCCGATAAAATCGTCAAAACAATATATCCGTCGGGCTCTAGTTACTATCATGTGTTTCGCACTTTGTCTCTTAAATGGTTTCATTTATAATTTTAAAATGTCATAACTCACTCTCCACCGCAGAGGTTTGCAAATCTCATTTGCATTTGCACTTGCAATTTGTCATGTTACAAGATGCTAGAAGCAGCGGCAAAACACGTGTTGATTCAGAAGACTTTATATACAGTATTGCATGCAAATTATATTATAATTTTGGTGTTTTATGTCTGGAAGAACATAAAAATTAATAAAATGTTACTTGTTCATGCATAACATTTGTTGGGAATAAATAATAAATAAATGACTGATTTTTTTCCCATCAGATCACTGTCTGGTGCCGAAGAAAGAGGGTCCGTGTCGAGGCTCTTTCCCACGCTGGCACTACAACGCCGTCACAGAGAAATGTGAACAGTTCAAGTTTGGAGGCTGCAGACCAAACCGCAACAACTACCTGGCGCTCAACGAATGCTTGAATGCTTGCGACAAAGTTTCAGGTATTGAGCTTTTTATGGTCATGTTATAAGTGCATGCCAGTTAATTACAGATAAAACTGTCAGAGTGCAAAAAACAAGTAGAAAGTCAGTGAGTATCTAACTACAGATACCTGACTATCTCTCTCTCTCTCTCTATGTACAGTACAGGTCAAAAGTTTGGAAACATTACTATTTTTAATGTTTTTGAAAGAAGTCTCTTCTGCTCATCAAGCCTGCATTTATTTGATCAAAAATACAGAAAAAACAGTAATATTGTGATATATTATTACAATTTAAAATAATTGTTTTTAAATGTATTATACTTTAAATTATCATTTATTTCTGTGATGCAAAGCTGAATTTTTAGGATCATTATCACATGATCCTTTAGAAATCATTCTAATATGATGATTCATTATCAAAGTTGGAAACAGTTCTGCTGCTTAATATTTTTTCAGAACATGTGATACTTTTTTAGGATACTTTGATGAATAAAAAAAAAAAAAAAAAAAAAAAAGAAGCTATGTTTTTAAAATATAAATATTTTGTAATAACAATATACACTACTGGTCAGTAATTTGGGGTCAGTAATTTTTTTTTAAAATAAAATCAATACTTTTATTCAGCAAGGATGTGTTAAATTGATAAAAAGTGATAGTAAAGAAAATATATTATTAGAATATATATTATTAGAATTTTTTATTTTTATTTTGAATAAATGCAGTTCTTTTTAACCTTTCATTCATCAAATATATTAGACAGCAGAACTGTTTCCAACACTCATAATAAATCAGAATATTAGAATGATTTCTAAATGATCATGTGATAGACTGGATGTTACATGTGACACTGAAGGCTGGAGTAATGATGCTGAAAATTCAGCTTTGCATCACAGGAATAAATTATTTTTTTAAAGTATATTCAAATAGAAAACTATTATTTAAAGTTGTAATAATATTTCACAATATTACTGTTTTTTCTGTATTTTTGATCAAATAAATGCAGGCTTGATGAGCAGAAGAGACTTCTTTCAAAAACATTAAAAATAGTAATGTTTCCAAACTTTTGACCTGTACTGTATATATATATGAATAAGCAGATGCTTTGGATAAATATATCATAAATATATTTAAATCGTTGACATTTGGGTTTACCAGTCATGAGGCTTTGGTGTTTTTTCTTGCAAAGTAAACCAGATTATGGTTAAAATGCTTTGTGGCAGATGTGTTTATTAAAACGTAACTCTGTAAATACATTTACTCGTGTAGCATACTCTTTATTCAGAAGCAGCATACAAATAAGGACAAGCGATTTATCATAAATGTACATGATCAGAAATTACAAGAGCTTCTTTATGTGACATGCAATGTCTGTCTGTGCATGCTTTTTTATATTAAAATACATTTTTTTTTAGAGTGACTTTTCAAAATAAGGTGTTTTTCTTATATTTGAAATATTTTCTTATCACAGTTTTTGCGCCGCCTCCGTCTGGAAGATTAGGTCCGAACTCTGTTCAACGTAAGTCCAAGAATGCTGATGATTTCATTTTAATTAGTGTCTAGAATATTCATATAGACATGTGCGAGTGATCTGGTCTTCTGAACACACACAGGTGAGCAGTGTGGCACGGCTTGCGGTCCGGATCATTTCTCGTGTTCAAATAAATGCTGCATCGAGAAAGATTTGGAGTGTGACGGGGAAGCGCAGTGCAGCGACGGTTCGGACGAGGCTGAATGCTCCAAACGTGAGGACAAACATCCAGACACATGATACATACACTACCACTCAAAAGTTTGGGATCAGTAAGACTTGTAATATTTTTAAAAGAACTCTCTTCTGCTCATCAAGGCTGCATTTATTTGTTAAAAAATACCGAAAAAAACAAAAACAGAAATCTTGCTAAATGTTATTACGATATAAAATAATGCTTTCTATTTTAATGCACTTTAAAATCTTAATTTATTCCTGTGATCAAAGCTGAATTTTCAGCATCATTACTCCAGTCTTCAGTGTTTTACATTTTATTCATCAAAGAATCCTGAAAAAGTATTGCAGTTTCCAAACAAAAAATATTTGGCAGCATAAAATAAAATAAAATAAATAAATCATCATATTAGAATGATTTCTGAAGGATCATGTGACACTGAAGACAGGAGTCATGATGATGGAAATTCAACTTTGCATCACAGAAATAAATTATATTTTAAAGTATATTAAAATAGAAACCATTATTTTATATTGTAATAACATTTTGTAAGATTACTGTTTTTTTCTGTATTTTTGATCAAATAAATGCAGCCTTGATGCAAAAGAGACTTCTTTAAAAAACATTACAAGTCTTACTGACCCCAAACTTTTGAGCGATACACATCAAGAAACACATCACTTTAGGTCTTAAAGGAATAGTTTACTCAAGTTATCAAGTTGTTATTCACGGAGAAGCTAGTGTTTGACATCGGAAGACTTCAGATAAAGTGCATATGACATATGTGATGCTTTTATGCTGCTTTATTATCAAAAGCCATTTCTGCTTTCATTTAGTAAAGAACATACAGGATTGAGCCTGAGCGAGTAAATGATGACAGAATTTTGATTCCTTTTTATTTTATTTTATTCTTTATTTATTGATGAGCTGTCCCTGTAAATGTACTTTAATTGGAGACTGAAATGAGGTTCAGGTCATTTATTAGGTTTATGTGTGACTGAATGGATTCATTTCAGTTTTTCTCGTCTTTCTGTTCAGTGGACCGTAAGTTCCGTCGATTGCTGGATATAACTGTGGACAAAAGCAAAGGTGATTTATATTTCACATTTTTAACTTTAACTTTAAATATGTGACCCTGGAGCACAAAAGCAGTCTTAAGTCTCTGGGGGATATTTGTAGCAATAGCCAAAAATACATGGTACGGGTCAAAATTGTTTCTTCTTTATGCCAAAAATCATGAGATATTAAGTAAAGATCATGTTCCATGAAGATATTTTGTAAACTTCCTACTGTAAATATATCAAAACTTAATTTTTGATTAGTAATATGCATTGCTATGAATTCATTTGAACAACTTTAAAGATGATTTTCTCAATATTTAGATTTTTTTGCTCCCTCAGATTCCAGATTTTTAAATAGTTGTATCTCAGACAAATATTGTCAGATCCTAACAAACCATACATCAATGGAGAGATTATTTATTTATGACAATATGAATATGACTTTGTGGTCCAGGGTCACATATATCTCTAAGTATTTATTGATTTATAATTTTATCTCAAAAAACTGATCACTGTATTTCATTTTTATTTTGTTATATGCAAAACTGAAATATAATTTTTTAATAATACATTTATTATTATGATAATTTTATGTTGAAAAACTCATCACAGTGTTTCATTTATATTTTTGTTATTATATACACAAACATTAAAAATATATTTTTAAGTATTATACTTTTATTATTGTATTTAATTTCTATTTAATTGTTTTGTTATGAAATGTGCAAACATTAAAAATATATTTTTGATAGTAATTTTATCTTTAAATTTAGTTTTAATTTAGTGAGTATATATATTTTTTAAAACTCTATCACTGTATTTCTTTTATATTTATTTTTATGATATATGCAAACCTAAAATACATAATTTTAAATAGTTTTGATTATAATTCTATCTTGAAAAAACAAATTAATGTATTTAATTTTTTGTTATGATATGCAAACATTATATGTATATATATATATATATATATATATATATATATATATATATATATATATATATATATATATATATATATATATATATATATATATATATAGATTATAATTTTATCTTGAAAAACCTATTTAATTTATATTTAATTTTTCTGTCATTATACAGTATATGCAATCTTTTAAAGTATGATTTATTATAATTTTCCTCACTGCATTTTATTTTTTAAAAAGGTACAAATGTTGTATTTGTGTATACAGTATACTCATAGTTTGTGTAAATTACAATATAAAATACCATTAGGAAATGTTACAAATATTTTATTCATCATATGTTCTCAGATCCATTGTTTTATCTTTGTAAAGTGAAATTAGAGTTTTGTCCGAATGCAGTACTGTTTGCCTCCTCAATATTAAATTCCTCATTAATCAGTGATGCGTTCATTCTTCCAGTTCATTGCGTGGAGCCGCCGATAACAGGCCCGTGTCGCGCAAGCTTCACTAACTGGTACTTCAATCCGTACGAGCAGAGCTGTAATCGTTTCAACTACGGCGGCTGCGATGGAAATGAAAACCGCTTTGACACGGAGGAGAAGTGCATGCAGTCCTGCACTGGAGTGACCGGTGAGCTTTACTGTATTATTACTCAAAGTGGATTCAAAATGAACTGACTTTTCTCATGTGAAGTATTCATTCGTACATGTTACTGTTAAACAAAATTGCCTTCTGATTAAATAGTCATTCACAAATATTTTTAAAGTGATATTTCTCAGATGTTCTTTCATAGCTGGTCACTGTGTCATGCAAATAAGATTTTTATTAAAGGGGTCATCGGATGCTACATGCACTTTTACAAGTTGTTTGTACTGAAATGTGTGTGTGTGGTTGTGTGTACACAGCTATGGAATTATATTTGCTTCAAAAAAAATTAACGTAACTTTATACAACTGAACGTAACTTTTTCAGAAACTATCAAAAATATGCCATTACAAAAGAAGAAAAACACAATGAAAATGAAAAAAATGAACTCAGTCGCACAAATTTAACAGGCTCTTCAAATATGCTTCATTCTTTGATGATGTTTTTCAAAGATTCGTTTTCGCTAATCGTGGATTCTGAATGCATTGCCACAGATTTCGCTCACGCTTCGCAGTTTTTCGTTTGGTGTTTTGACACAAACCTCTCGTGGGGGGCGGGCTTAACAGTGATCTACCCTGATTGGATAGTGAGCTTTTGATTGACAGGTGCTCTCTGACCGGGAAGTACAGACGTCACTCAGTGGCGCGCGTATTGGAAAGCTCTCGCGGTGAAAACACAATCAGGATTTATGCAGAAAAGGCACATTACTAATAATATACGGGTAGTTCTAGATGTGTTAGATTATTCAGATTTAATAGACAGTGATGGTTTCATTTTCTTTTTAGATTATAACAAAGCTTTCGACACATTGGAACATGAATTTTTATTTCAGGCTCTACGAAAAATTGGCTTTGGCGATGCTTTTTGCAGGATGGTCCAAATGCTTTACATAAACGGAAACAGCTCTATCAAATTAAGTTATGATACTTCACCTAGATTCTTTGTTTTTGTTCTCTGCGTTAATTAAAAAAAAGATTTTTTGTATTACTAAATATGTAAATAATATTTGGCCTTCGATCGTCTCAGTCTGTAAAGATGAGCTCTTGTCCTTCAAGGCAGCTTGAAGTAAGCTTGTGTTACTGAATGACAATAATAACCCGCAATGAACTGCTGCACACTGTAACATGAATAAAACTTGTATCGATGTTACTGGTTACTTCAGTAACACAAGCTCACTTCAAGCTGCCTTGAAGGACAAGAGCTCATCTTTACAGACTGAGACGATCGAAGGTCAAATATTAGTTACATATTTAGTAATACAAAGCATGACGTATTGCATACAAATCACCATGAGAGCTTTCCAATATGCGCGCCACTGAGTGGCGTCTGTACTTCCCGGTCAGAGAGCACCTGTCAATCAAAAGCTCACTATCCAATCAGAGTAGATCACTGTTAAGCCCGCCCCCACGAGAGGTTTGTGTCAAAACACCAAACGAAAAACTGTGAAGCGTGAGCGAAATCTGTGGCAATGCATTCAGAATCCACGATTAGTGAAAACGAATCTTTGAAAAACATCATCAAAGAATGAAGCATATTTGAAGAGCCTGCTAAATTTTCATAGTGTTTTCTTCTTTTGTAATTGCATATATTTGATAGTTTGTGAAAAAGTTACGTTCAGTGTTATAAAGTTACGTTAATTTTTTTGAAGCAAATATAATTCCATACACAGCCACCCTATAATGATAGAAATCCTCCCAGTGTTTTTTTTTAATCTCGTTAAATCTTTAACCCTTTCTCAAATCGAGCCGATCTCAGATGCCTGTCACAAAAACAGGCCCCTCCCACGACAGTTTGATTGACAGTAGTGTTCCAGCACCTTAGCTCCGCCCCTGAGTGACTGTCATCAGTCTGCCGTTGTTTCACCGCCGGTGCAGATGTAGACAAGAATGTCTCCTAAGCGATTGAGGTGCTCTGTTGCTGGATGTAATAATGAAGATAGCAGTCGTCATTTACTCCCGACATCTGAGCCGTGGATTACGCTTGTTTTTGAAGAGAATGCGACCGAATCTGTATAAATGCGTCTATGTTCGCACGAATGATTCGTGATCCAGCTTCACCTGCAGAAGAAGTGAGTGTAATGTTTTTGAAATGAATCTTTGGATTAGAAAGTTTCACGATGAATGCAGCTAGAGCGGCTCGGAAGAGGGGGCGGAGTCAGCAGAGCTCATTAACATTTAAAGGAACATGCTAAAAAACAGCTTGCTCTGAAAAGAGCTGTTTTCGACAGGGTAAAAAATTGAATCATTTTAAACAAACTATGTTACAGACTTTTCATTAACACCCTGAAGAATCATCAACTTGTGGAAAATGGGCATCTGATGACCCCTTTAAGAAAACATGAGCCTGTAAACTTACCGAGGTTGTTTCTCCTGCAATCATGTGTCTTTATTTTGTATTTCAGAGTCTGATGTGTTTGCCAGACGAGCTCATTTTGAGAAGCAAGAGGGCAAGAACGAAACAGGTAATGCCACAAAACACGCTTCATAATTAAAGCAGAAATATCATTCCTCGCATGCTTTCCTTTAAAAGAAGAATGTTGAGTGTATGGGAAATGAGTCAGAAATTAAACCGAAGTACCGTGATCTATTACTCCGTGTCTGTGTCAGTGGTATTTTAATATCATTGAGATGCGATCATAGTTTATATTTTTAATCAGGTTTTGTTTTATTTTTAATAAATATTTTAGTTATTTTGATGGATTCACCCTAGCTACGTGTTACCAACCACCCGAAATACCCTAGCAACACCCTAGCAACAACCCAGAATAACCTAGCAACTGCCAAGCAACACCTTATCAACCACCCAGAAAACCCTAGAAACCGCATAGCAACACCCTGGCAACCACCTGCCATACACTTGCAACTGCCTAGCAACCACTCTGAACACCTTAGCAACAGACCAGTGCCAAATTTTGCCAAGGAAAGCACCATTTACATTTTCTTCAGAAAATTTACCTATTTAGTTATTATTATTATTATTACTGTGTGTGTGTGTGTGTGTGTGTGTGTGTGTGTGTGTGTGTGTGTGTGTGTATACATTAAAAAATAAAAAATTAATCAGCAACATGAATGAAATGAAAATGGGAAATGTTGCCCTGGCATATAGCTGAAATAAAATGTTTATTTATTTATATTTATATATTTTTATATTTATATTATTATTATTATTATTATTTTATCATTTTTTAAATATATATTTTTATATTATTGTTATTATTTTATTTTTGTATTTTTTAATATATTTTATTATTATTATAATAATTATTATTATTGTAATTATTTGATATATTTTTATGTTTTTATTTTTATATATATTTTTATATTTTAATATCATCATTTTGTTACATTGTTTATATGTCCTTTTTCTTTTTTATTTTATATTTTATTTCTTTTTTTTCTTTTTTTTTCTATATTCATTTTTTTCTTTCTTCTTTTCTTCTTTTTTGTCCTTTTTTATTTTTTTCTTTTTTATTTTTCTCTCTTTTTTTATTAGTTTTTCTTTATTATTTTTTACTTTTTTTTTAATTTTTCTTTTTATTTTGTCTTTCTATATTATTATTATATTTATTATTATTATTATTATTTTATTTCACGTAACAAATGTTTTATAGTTTTAATTAACAGTAATAGCCCTGCTCTGTCTTAGGTAATATTTCGTTTAGTGTATCCTCAAACTAAATAGCAAAAATAATGCACCTTGCATGTCTTTTTTTTCATGGAAACAAATGTTGAGTAGGTCTTTAGTCTGTAGTCTGCTGCTGTTCCTCTGTTTGAATCTCCTGACGTGTCCAGATGTGTTACGTAACATGACTCTGGTGTCTCTGTTCAGCTATCATCGCCATGGCCATCGTACTGGGCCTCGCCATCGCCATCCTGCTGGTTGTTATCACATTTTATCTTCTGAATGGAAAGAAGAAGCGCAGAAACAAACATCAGCATGTGGCCGTGAACGGCGGACACGTTAACACCTACGGAGATTTAGAGAAACTCGTCTACAACAGCACAACCAAACCCATCTGAGCATTAACTCGGTTTAACAGGACATCTGACCGCACTGCAGCAGCGTGATCTGACAATCTGTTTGTACATGCAATAATTATTTCTTCACTTGTTTCGAGTAGACTGGCTGGAATCTGTGCAGAAAGTTCGTTTGCTTTGCTTGTTTTGAGTTTTCAAACAACTTTTACTGCCATCAGCCTTTTCACTTCTCTTATTTCTGTTCTTTGCTTTATATATTAGCTCATTGGATGTTGCTCAGGGGTAAATATGTGTTGCAATAGTATATAATAAAGTACATTTTAATGACCACAAAAGACGAAATCATGATTCTTGAGCCATGTACTTTTATTTTGCAACACAGCTGTGTGAAGACTGGATTGTTTGTTTGTTTTAAATGCTGCCTCGTCGGTTAATCTTAAAGACATGTAAGCTTACTATGTTAATTTAGTTTCATATTTGAGTTTCTTTGAAATCTGAGATGATGATTTACGGCTCTTTGTTTTAATATGTATACTCTTGTTTTATTTTTCCATTATCTACATTAGGAGTTTTATTTAGTAGTTTTATTTTAGTTCTTTTTTATTGTTTTTATTTTTTTTTATTTTAGTAAGCTGAAGTTCTGAATCCAAAAATGACATTTATGGTGAAAAATCGTACCCCACAATGCAAATTTGTACATAGACTTTTTAAAATGTGTATCAAAAACTTTGTAATGTCTGAACTATTAATCTTGGAAAGTCTCAATAAAACTAATATGTACAGACTGTGTGTGGATGTTTTTAATTGTGTGATATATATATAAATACACTACCGTTCGAAAGTTTGGGGTCAGTAAGACTTGTAATGTTTTTTTTAAAAAAAGTATCTTCTGCTCATCAGACCTGCATTTATTTGATCAAAAATACAGAAAAAAAACATTAATCTGCCAAAATGTTATTACAATATGAAATAATGTTTTCTATTTTAATATCCTTTAAAATATAATTTATTTCTGTGATGCAAAGCTGAATTTCCATCATCATGACTCCAGTATAAAGTGTCACATGATCTTCAGAAATCATTCTAATAAGATGATTTATTATTAGAATTATCAACAGTTGTGCTGCCAAATATTTTTTTGGAAGCTGTGATACTTTTTTTCAGGATTCTTTGATGAATAAAAAGTTAAAAAGAATAGCATTTATTCAAAATAGAAATCTTTTCTAACAATATAAATCTTTTCTATCACTTCTTATCAATTTAACACATCCTTGCTGAATGAAAGTTTTAATTTCTTTCAATAAATATTTAGAAAATAAATAAATGCTGTTCTTTTTTAACTTTTTATTCATCAAAGAATCCTGAAAAAAAGTATCACAGCTTCCAAAAAAATATTTGTCAGCACAACTGTTGCCAAGATTGATAATTCTAATAATAAATCAGTATATTAGAATGATTTCTGAAGGATCACGTGACACTTTATACTGGAGTCATGATGATGGAAATTCAGCTTTGCATCACAGATATAAATTATATTTTAAAGGATATTTAAATAGAAACCATTATTTTATATTCTAATAACATTTTGCAAGATTACAGTTTTTTTCTGTATTTTTGATCAAATAAATGCAGCCTTGATGAGCAGAAGAGACTTCTTTAAAAAAACATTACAAGTCTTACTGATCCCAAACTTTTGAACGGTAGTGTGTATATATATATATATATATATATAAAGGAGGTCGTGCTATTCTATGACCTGCAGAGGGCGCTATTGACTCAAAATGAAAATCTACAAAGCCTTAGTGAGAAGCCTAGTGTTAATAGTTAAAAGTTTTTTGGGGGGGAGTTTTGGTGCGAACAACAATTATTATTTTTTTTTATAAAGATTTTTCTCGATTTGATAAAGTCTTCATTACAGTACACACTCAAATCTCAGGAAGGTATTTTTGTTTGTAAGATAAATTAAAGGACCTGGTATATCATACCTGATATATATATACATAGAGCAATCTAACACAGCAATCTCTCTTAAAAATATAAAATGTTTAGTAATCAAGGCCGGCTGTGATTGGTCCATCTTGATCAGCGCTGAGAAAAGTAACACGGCACTCTAGCGCTTTTGCTTAATCAGCAGTGAATTTGCAACTGAATAAAAACACTATGCCATTAATGACAAAAGAGTTAAATTTTTCTGTCTTTATACGGTTAGAAAATATATATTTTTAATTTAATACATTTAAGAAATACGCAAATAAATTTCCAAAAATTCAAATATTAAAAAAATTATTAATTCAGCAGTCATCGACGGCTGTGATTGGTCCATTCTGATCAGCGCTGAGAAAAGTAACACGTAGTACGCCACACACAGCGCTTAGCGCTCTTGCTTCATCAGAAAATAATAAAAGCAGCTAAACAAAAAAACTGTAATTGTGTATATATATTGATTTAAACCGCGAGGTGAACATTACAAAATTTAAACATTTTTATCTAGATATTTGCAACAAGTTTGTGTCGCTAAGCCCCGCCCATCTGTTTCTGTGGTTTATGAGTTCAGACTGAAGTCGGTCAGTCAGCGCTGCTGCATATGACCTGATCATACCGAGCTCTCCGAGGAAAATAATACACGCATAAATGTCTGCGAGGTGCGAATGAACTGCAACCTCCTCAAATAACGAGGAACTCAGTCGGTAAGGGTTCTTGTCTTCATTTAAAGACTCGGAACTATGGTTTGTGATGCTAAAACTACATCAAAATGAAACAGTTCCAGCTGTTAGAGATTTTTCCTTAATTTTTAAAGACAGTAAAAGTGCAGTTTATGAACTTCGCGTGTGTTTTTGCTGTCCTCGTGTCTTGTTTTGGGGAAAACAACTTGCTGAAAGTTTGTAGGCGCGTGCTGTTATTAATCACATTCGCGGTTTTACTGGTTAAAATGTTTCAGATGCACGTATGCAATGATATTTGGTGATTGAGATCAAGATACAGATCAAATCATTTAGTGTAGAGCTTATTTAAAACGTCGAGAGATTGCGTAAAAAGTTCTTTATTCAGAGTTCTTGATGCTTTCTGTGCACTTAAGTACATTATAACAGTTTACTAAAGACCTTTAAACCACATGCATGCAGATTTAAACTGCAATTAATTTTTTTGTTGTTTATTTTTTGTTCTGTGGAATGTGGATGTTCTGCATTTGTCAGTGGTTTCTTTTCCATCAGTTTCATTCATCTCATTGCATGATACTGTCATGCTGAAGTGTCTCTGATGAAGTGTGTGTACTCTGAAGGGAGTAACTTTGATTAACAAACGATGAGGTGTTGATTTAGTGAAACATTTGTGCATCTTATCTGTTTTATATGACCCCTAAAGGATGCTTGTGTTGGTCCTGTGAAGACATTTCATTTGGGTATTTGTGGTTATGGATGTTGTAACTCTTTGCAGCATTTCCTACAATTGTGGAAAACTTGGACATATACGGATAAAGCCATGGAAACAAATGAAATCATAAAAGTCATGGAAAGTCTAGAGTGAATGCATGTTTTGTAGTTGTGCTCTGCTGTTAAATCTCTTATGTACTGAAGCTTGTTGTCCCGGAGACGGGATAAAAAAATGAAAAAGGTAACTGCAACTTTTTAATCTTAGAGTTAGGACATTTGTTTTCTTGCAATTCTGGGGAAAAAAAATTAAAAAGTTAACTCACTCTCAGTTGCAAGTTAATAACTTACAATTGCAAGATGTAAAATCTGAATTCCCCAAAAAAAAAAAAAAAAAAAGTTAGAATCATGAGATGTAAACTCGTAATTGCGAGAAAAAATGTCAGCATCCTGAGACTCAAAATTCAGAGAAAAAAGCCTGAATTGTGAGAAAAAGATGCAAGACATTAACGCACTCACAATTGCAAATTTATAACTTGGAATCACGAGATGTAAAATCAGAATTCCAAGAAAAATGTCTGAATTGTAAAATTTAAACGCAGAATTCAGAGGAAGAAAAGTCTGAAATGCGAGGAAAAATGATTCAAGACATTAACTGACTCACTGTTGCAAATTTATATTATAATAATGTTACACTATAATTTATTATAATTTATGTAAACTCAGAATTCCGAGAAAAAAATTGTCAGAATCACGTGATATAAACTCAGAATTCCGAGAAACAATGTCAGGATCAGGAGATGTAAACTCAGAATTCCGAAAAAAAATTCACTATCGTGAGATGTAAACTCATGCTACATTTATACTAGTTTGTTTTCATTTTAAAACGCGTAACTTTTGCTACAGTTAGGCCTGTCGTTTACACTACCACAGCGTTTTGAAAACGCTGCAGAACCCGCTTTAGGTTGAAACTCCGGGGTTTTAATTCACAAAACTGAGACTTTTGAAAACGATGGCGTAGCTGCCCACATTTGCTTTGCGTGTCCTTGACGACTGCGTAAACAATAACATCATGCACATTGTTGTACCTGCATGAATGGTCATGTGACAAGCGTTTTCAGTTGTGTAGTGTGGATGGAGATCGTTTATGAAACGCTGTGTAAACGTAGCCTCAGAATTCTGAGAAAAATGATAGTATCACGAGACATTAATTCACTCACAATTGCAAATTTATAATTTGGAAATGCAGAATTCTGAGAAAAAATGTCCAAATTGTGAGATGTAAACTCAGAATTCAGAGACGTACTGTTAACTTGCAATTGTGAGGGGAAAAAAGTTTTATTGTATTACCTTGTTTTTTATTCCGTGGCAGAAACATGCTTCCATACTTATGGGCTAGATGTTGAGTAACACTTTTGTTCAGACGGTAGTAGTGCTGCACAATTAATCGAATTTCTAATCGCGATTACAATTACGGATGCCACAATTATGTAATCGTTCAAAGCAGAAATTAATCATTCAGAGTCCACTTATGTTATTCTGCACGCTTAAGATATATATTTTTTCTTTCTACATGTTATCTTAAGGGTTTTTCCATTGTTTTAGTATAATATTATAACACATTCATATTTGTCTTTTTTTCATAATTTAAACCAATCCAATGTATAGTTGACATTTGAGGCTTAATACTGTAGAAAGTATTAAAAAAAAAAAGTTTTTTTAGTTTGCTTATTTTCATATAAAAATATGGCATGCAGTTGCATCAAACAATGGTATAAACATCATTCAATGTAAATTGTGATAATCGTAATTAATAATCACAATTACAATTTCAAGGGAATAATCAACAATTATGTTTTCGTCATAATCGCGCAGGCCTAGACGTTAGTAATGTCTGGTTTGTTAGTGAATCAAACTGTTTTCATCACTGATCATTAAAAACACAGTCAGCCACTAATTATTTACTCGTGTGAGAGATTATTAGTTACCGAGCTGTCACAGCCGTTTACTCTCATTCTCCATTCGTTCAGCTTCCCAGCACAGCAGACCTCTCACGGTTCACGCTCTGGTCTTCACGGGTGTAATCAGAAACGCTAGATGTTTTTAGATGGGGTCAGTGTTTTACTTTGACCTTTTCAGGGTTAAAAGTCCCCAAAGGAACAGCGTTTCTGGGGTTATTTGTCCAAGTAGAGGTTTAACAGCTGAATCCTGAGAGGAGAAGTTTATGGATCTCCAAGAAGAAGCTCTTTGTCTCTTCATTGTGACGGAGCCCAGGCCTGAATCAGAGGGGTTTCAAAGGGTTCAAGTTTAAGACCTTCTAGGAAAATTAGTTTTAATGTATATGCTTTTAGAGAAGTTCTGCGCCAGTGAAATGGTATCAGATGTTAATATCATGGTACTTTGTAAAGGTTGAATGATATATTGTGAACGCCAATATAACAGTCGATATTTGGCATTTTAAAAATTATTGCAATAGCTACCACATTTTTCTGTTTTGCTGATTGTTAAAAAAAATATTGATTTATTTTTCAAATTAATATAATTCTAATTTAGTATATTTTATATAAAATAAATATAAGTGACTAAAAAAATTGCCTAGGTGAATATATCGGCAGACATTTTGCTTTTTTTATTATCACATCGACAAAATTGTATATACTGTATATAGATTCATTTTTCAAATTATTTATTTCTAATTTAGTAAATTTTATGTAAAATAAAATGTAAGTGACCAATATATTTCCTAGACCAATATATTGGCTGATATTTGGCAATTTATCACACATAATATATATATATCACATTAGCTTAGTTTTTTTATTTATTTATTTTCTAAATAATTTTTAAATAATTTTTAATTTAGTAGTTGTTTTTGCAGGATGTATTATTTACTATCTTTAAATAAAATAGTGTGAAATAATATATATAGGCCGCCTTTTTCTCTAAGATATCAGCCTCAGAAACTTTGATAACCATTAAACTGAATTGTTTCCATATTTGCATTTCATGTTATTTTCAGGGTATTCCCAGGTACTTGGATTCTACCATGGTACATAAAAAACAACAACAGCAACAATATGGTATAGTATAATATACCATTGTACCATGTCTGAGAAAATAGTGCAATCATGGTGTCTTTTGGCACTTTTTATGTTAGTGTTTTGGGGTTTCAATTATGTTCTTTGCTTTAAATAGACTTAAGTTTATAAAGTCAGTGGAAAATTACTTTATTTTTAAACTCTTCACATTCTGTACTAGTTGGGAATTTCTCAAAAAGTGGAATAGACGTTTATGAATTTGGAGTGTCCCCAAGATAAATAAGCAAAAATATAGCTGCAAGCAGCGATGGCGGGCTCAAGCCATCAGTGCAAACGCCACCCCGGTGGCATCAGGTAAACTGTGCCCAGCGGGCACATGCATTTACAGTAACCCTCTGGCACTCAGGTTTTATGGGATTCAGCAAATAACGGGTTAATCCGAAGCATCAAGACTTTGAAATCACATACACAGAACAATATTCATTAAGAAAGTGAAATTAAATGATTAATAATCTATTTATTTGAACCCTTGCTATTTTCTATTCTAATAAAAGTCTTGGCTATGGAACATCTGTAATACAGTTGGCTAGCTGGATGCAAATAAAGTTTTTTCCCCTGTTTGCTATTTCACATTCCTGTCATTGAAGCATTGTGGGCAAAGACACAGAAGGTAACTGAAACAATGTGGTTTAGGTGTGATCATAAGGGGTCCAAGCACAATGGTTTGTGTAGGTGATGCAGTTACACAATGGACGTGTCTCTTTTCAAGTAAATTTTTATATGCACAACATGAAAATAGATAACAAATATAGTGTCCCTTCTTCACTTTCTCAGTAATGTGTGATAACTTGAGAAATATGTTGTCAATACTATTAAAATAAGATAAAATGTAATGGTATTTAGGAGATGATAGTTTTTGCATAATTACTATATTGGGCTTTATTAAAGTTCGTGAAAAAAAAAATGAATGTATATGCATTTTTTTATGCACATAAATGAAACATTTCCAAGTCTTTGAACAGATCTTGAAGTATTTGCTATCCTGTGGCCCCATCGTGTGGAAAACATTAGCATGTGGCCGTCATTTCTGAACAACATTATGAAAGGGGCCAATATTTTTTGAATCATTACAAATATTAAATGATTCTTGTTAGAGCAAAATAATAATAATATTAATAATAATAATAATAATAAATACATGAATACATACACACATACAAAAAAGCAGCCAATACGAATGATTTTCTGTTTTTATAGATTAAAATTGAAGACAAAAGCAGCTGGTAAATGCAGTCACTTTAATATTCAAATCCAGTATCATGATCCACTTCAGATTTATTTCTCAACAGTTTATGTTCACGTGGCTGTTTTCGTTTATATTCGCCAAGCTATTATGTATTTTGAAATAATCTTGTACGTGATTTGTTCGTTCTTGCGACGAAAAGCCAGAATCAGCGTCCTCTGAAGCTCGAGAGATCGATGTTATTCTGCCCATAGACAGTCTCTCGCTGTCAAGTAGCCTTTCATTTCCACACTTACACAGCTCAAAAACACCTGAATTTAGCTCTTGTTGTGTTCTAATGGGTGGATTGTGTGCATTCGCGGTAACATTTTATTTTAAAAAGCTCTTAAAACTAAAAAAATGCTTTTATTGTGAGCTCCTGGTGAGAGTGCAGGCGCTGATGCAGCGGTGATTTCTCTCTGGTCTTTCTCACTGATCTCTGGCCAAACATCAATTATTAATGAGATCTGACCCGTAATAATAACATATGTTGGTTCAGCTTGTCAGTGTGAATGAAATGTGTATTTATCTGTCCGTTCTCGCCGAAAAACCATCACCATGTTCCGGAGCACAGAGCAATGTGATGCTCAGCCCTTAGACAAAGAAAATCTCACAAGCACTCATAAACACTCATTTTCATCTCTATAATATGTTATTCTAATTGTTTTGGGTTGATTCGCCGCAGTGTTTTAGTGTAAAAGGCTGTATTTTCTGTATGTAGACTTTTTTTCCCTTCAAGTGTTCAGAAGTCTCGCGCTGTCAGACAGGCTGCAGCAAATATTTCATTTTAACACTCACAAACATCTGAATTTAGCTCTTGGTGTGTTCTAATGGGTGGATTGTGTGCAATCGCCGTAATATTTTATTTTTAAAAGGTCTTAAACAAGTATTAATTCGTTTGTTGTGAGCTCGCTTTGAGACTGCACGCGCTGATGCAGCGGTGATTTATCTCTCGTCTATCTTACTGTTCTCTGGCCAGACATCAATTATTAATGAGCCATGACCCGGTAATAATAAGATGTGTTGGTTTAGCTTGTCAGTGTGAATTAAATTGATTTATTTATTTGTATTTTTAACCGATTTAAAAGTGAAACTAAGCGAGACTCCTCCCTCTCAGTCCCGGGAATTGCTCCTGTAGAGGCGCAATTTCTCTAAGACAGTGGAAGTCTCAGCACACATACACTCCTCACACAGAGCCAAAAATCCATATTCAAATCAAAATAGCCGACTTCCTGTTGGTCGTAGCTAATGACTGTAAATTAGAAAGTTGTCCGTCTTAATAAGAACAATATATTTACCGAGTTTGGTGTCTGTAGCTAAAACTAACCCCCCCACTTTTGACAAAAGGTGGCGCTATAGAGTGCCTCCTCCACGCCCTTTTATGACCTTTTGCCAGTGTCTAGCTATCAGTAATACTGATATGTGTTCTGAGTTTCATGAAATTCTAAGCATGTTATCTGCCTCAAAATCAGAATATATTATACAGAAAAATATTCCAGTTTGATATGTTGCCATGGCAACACTATATTAGATATCAATATCCCCTCAACAGTTTTACATGGGCCGTGTTTTGTCATTATTCTGATGAAGTTTGAAGCAAATTGAGTAAAAATAAGATGCTGAATTCAAAGCATTTTGAAAATGACACACTTTCTGCTGCCAGTTGGTGGCGCTATAACTTTGACTCCTAATAGTCACATATATGCGATCGGCATCATACAACGAACAAACTGATGAAGTTTAATTAAAATCAGGAAATGTATGTGGATGTTATTAGACACTTCCTGTTTCTCATTTCTCGCCATAATTTCAACGCCTCGCCACGAGCAAACCGTTCAAGATATCAAAAATCCCCTGGCAATTTTGCATCCCCAATGTCTTGAGATCATGTTGACCAAGTTTGGTGGCAATCGGGTAAAAAACCTATGACAAGTATATCAAATTCCAGAGCATGCGCTTTTTACATAGCTCTAAATAGCTGACTTCCTGTTGGGCGGAGTATATGACATGCAATACGAAAGTTGTTCGGCACAATGAGATCTATATGTGTACTGAGTTTCATATGAATACGTGCAAGTATGTGTGAGCTATACATCAACATTTCTGACTGTGTTCCAGGGGGCGCCGTAGAGCCCCTGTGCCAAGCCCGGGTCCCAGCCTCTGCGGCCTCCTAATGTCCACAGATTCCAATGTGTGTGCAAATTTTCAAGAGTTTTTGAGTATGTTAAGTTCCCCAAAAGCCCCCAAAACTTTGACTAGAAATAAGCATACTAAACCCTAAATAGCCAACTTCCTGTTGGGCGGAGCCTATGACATGCAGTGCGAAAGTTGTTTGGATTGATGAGATCTATATGTGTACCGAGTTTCATACGTCTACGTGCAAGTATGTATGATATACGGCCCTCCATATTCCAGGGGGCGCTGTAGAGCCCCTGTGCCACGCCCGTGTATCAGTCTCTGCCCGGCCCTAATGGCCGCAGGTTCCAATGTGTGTGCCAATTTTCAAGACTTTTTAAGCATGTTAAGGGCCCTAAAAGCCCCCGAAACCTTGAAAAAAAATTAGAATAATAAATAATAATAATAACAAATAATCCTAAGGAAAACAATAGGGCTCTCGCCCTCCAGGCTTGAGCCCTAATAATGGGTCAGTTTCAGGAGTCCAGAGCTAGTTTTATGTTATGTTTCAAGCGTATCGTGTTTGTTTGAGGTGCATTCGAAGAGAGAAGCTGCATGAAATGTGTTTCTGCTTTTCTTCAGGAAACAATCGTTGACCGATTAGGCAGCTGGCGTGGGTCCACGTGCACCGTGTGTGTGTGTGTGTGTGTGTGTGTGTGTGTAGGGTTTATTTATAGAGCTCGCTGGGTGTTCGGATGGGAAGATGTCTTATCTGACCATCTCTAAACAGCTCATGAAGAATAGGAATTTTACAGGATTCTGCAGATGATGAGTGTGATTGGTGCATGCTGAGAGTCAGATGATGCATGCTGAGATGGAGATGTTGGTGTTGCATGATATGTTTTAGAAATATCATGTGAAATATGATGCAGTAAGAGTTTCAGACAGTAGTACATGGTAGTGCATGGTATTTGTATTGAACCAGCTTTGTTTTAACATCTCAACACTTAGCGGTCTGATCAAATAATGAAGGAAACTGTCATTTATATCACTTTTATATCACTTGGTTTGTTGAGCATGCTAGGAAAGGAAGGTCAAGTCTAGTGCATTGCATTGTGCTTTTAAATTGGTGCACGCAAGTTTCTACATTTATAAATATAGATTTGTTCCTCACTTTGAGTTAAAAACATCTTAATGCTGGATTTGTCTCAGCTTTTGTCTTCTCCAGATGTTAACTGATGGACTGGAGTGCTGTGGATTACTTGTGATGTTTTTATCAGACTCTGATGGCACCCATTCACTGCAGAGCATCCATTGCTGAGACACTGATGCAATGCTACATTTCTCCAAACCTGATGAAGAAACAAACTCATCTACAAGATCAAATCTGATCTGACGTGTGTTTTATAAACGGTTAGACTGCTGTCTGTCTCTCTTGAAGCGTGAGACTGAGTTCAGCCGAGATAAACTGCTGAAATAATAAAGACTGTGTGTCTGCGGCTGCCTGTCAATGAAGCGTTTCTGTGTTTTCTTTCACCTCCCGTCTGTCCCTCCGGCCCGTGTTAGTACTCCAGTCGTCCCGAGGGTTTAGTCCCGCAGACGGTGTCGGGTCGCGGGGTCAGCGGCGGAAGAGAAGGGAGTATTTTTAGGGAGCGCTGGGAGTGTTTGGCTTTCGGAAGTGTTTTAATTGAGGAAGTACTAATTGTGTGTGAGAAAGCTGTGGGAGTTCGCTAAGGCTTTCCTATGCGGCTGACAGCTATTTATTTATGGCTGAAGAATAAATGTGATAATGAAAGAGTGCACGGGCTGTTCTGGAAGCTCTCATGTTTTTATGAGAATAAATGTGTCTTCGCAGAACTATTTAGATTTATGCTGCATGGTATCAGATATGCGTTTCAGTGGGTTTTCTCCAGATGGAAATATCATTGCATGACTTCAGAGGAGATCTCCGTATGAACTTTGTCATGAGAGATGCAACATAGTTAGTATATAGAAGTGTGAAATGAACGTGAAGCAGCTCAGATGAGTTTAAATTGAATTCTCTGACTCTTGATCGCGGACTTTGGAAAATCTGAGCTTTTCATTTTCTCATGAGGTCACATGTAATAAATGCAGCTTCATATCAGTCTTCTCGTGGGGAGGCTGGAGGATCTTTTGCAATACTTGCTTTTTTAGACGTCGTTGCAAAATGCTCTTTGGGTGTTGCTTTGCTATTTTGTAACACGTTACACCCTTCGACAACAGTTCATTTTGAGTGTCTAGAACTTGTTTAGAACCGTGCAGACTAAAATTAGGATTGTTGCGTGTTACAGTTTTACATGCCGCAAAAAATATCAGCTGTGTTTTGAAAATGTTTAACTCAAAGGTTGGGGTCAGAAGGATTTTTTGTTTTTTACTTTGAGCAAGAAAGGGCACATTGAACTAGGGAAGCTTGTTTCCACCAGGAAATAAAAATGTAAAAAACAATTTCTCACAATTCAGACTTTTTTTTTTTTTCACAATTCTGAGTGACACCTTTTTTTAGGGGAGACTTTATATCTCGCAATTCTGAATTTATATATTTAGCAATTCTGAGTTGATATATATTTTACAATTCTGAGTTTATATCTTGCAATTCTGAATTTATATCTGTTTATTCTGAGTTTATAAATTTTGCAATTTTGAGTTTATATATATTGCGAGTCTGAGTTCATGTCTCGGTATTCTGAATTTAACTTTTTTACAATTTTGAGTTTTACATATTTTACAATTATCTTTATTTTACAATATATCTTGCAATTCTGAATTTATATCTGTTTATTCTGAGTTTATATATTTTATAATTCTGAGTTTGTATTTTGCAATTTTGAGTTTATATATTTTACAATTTTGAGTTTATATATTTTAAAATTTTGAGTTTATATATTTTGCGAGTCTGAGTTCATGTCTCGCTATTCTGAATTTTTATTTTGCTATTCTGAAATTATATATTTCACAATTCTGAGTTTTACATATTTTAAAATTCGGAGTTTATATTTTTACAATTCTGAGTTTGTATTTTGCAATCCGGAGTTGATATATTTTGCATTTCTAAGTTTATATCTCACAATTCCAAAAATTCTGAAAAAAGTCTGAATTGTGATAAAGTTGCAATTACCTTTCTATTTATAATTTTTAATCCCATGGCGGAAACAGGCTTCCATATTAAACTGATCAATTGTGTCAGTAAAGATGTTTATAATGTTACAAAAGATTTATATTTCAAATAAATGCTCTTCTTTTGAACTTTCTGTTCATCAAAGAATCCTGAAAAAAAAAATTGCTCACTGTTTCCACAAAAATATGAAGCAGCACAACTGTTTTCAACACTGCTAATACGTTTCTTAAGCACTAAATCAGCATGAAAAGAGATGAAACGGTCTCTAATGTTAAAGTCCATGTTATAGGGATCCATCTGTCTTGAATTGGAGGACAAATCCCAGACCTGGATGTGAGGGTCAGATTTCAGTGAGCGCGTTTTATCAGCTGTGGGAACAAAAGCTCTCCAGATGGACTTTGACTCGTGTTTTGTATCAAATGGACGTTTACATGCCAGCACACTTCATCTGTTTACAGTGCACTGAGGAATAATGTGGATTTAATCCTGCGGGACTTCACTGATCTCATCTCTGATCCTGATGCTCTTATTAAAGAC
>CM045052.1:539793-559793 GCA_024542945.1 allo-octoploid hybrid of Carassius auratus x Cyprinus carpio | reverse complement strand
TTTATAATGAACTCCTGCTGTTTTCACAGTATCTTGAGACTCTTTCCAGGTAAAAATAGCATGGATCTGTTGTTGATGGCGGTGAGGTGACATGTTAATGAGCGAGTCTTTAAAGACTCACATTGATTCAGCTGTGCTTTCTCTCTCTCTCTCTCTCTCTCTCTCTCTCTCTCTGAGTCTCTCTCTCTCTCTCTCTCTCTCCCTCTCTCTCTGAGTCTCTCTCTCTCTCTCTCTCTTTTGAGTGCTGGTGGGATAAATCCCGGTTTGTTACCAGTGTGAGGTTTTTTTTTTTTTTTTTATTAAAAATAAACTTTTTGCTCGTGCCTTTTACATAAGGTTATTTATTTGTTTGTTTTTTTGTTTGTTGTTATTTTAATTTGATTTGTATTCAATCCCGTTAGGATAAAAAAAAAAAAAAACTTGTATTAAAATTATCAGGAATGTTTTCATTTTGTGCTTTTTATTTAACCATTTATTTATTTATTTTAATGTAATTAATTAATTGTATTATTTTATTTTATTTATTTTAATGTAATTTATTTTATTAAATTATTTTATATTTATTTATTTTAGTATCTTATTTTATTTTTATTCAGTCCTGTTAGAATAAAAATATCCTTTAGGGGTTTTTTTTTCTTTCCTGTGTGTGTTACTGTCTTGGTACCATAGTAAACAGATATTACTTTGATATATGACATGGTCCTTGTACTGATTACCATATTTTGATATTATATATATATGTGGTAGTACCTTGTTAATAAACCGCATCAGTTTGATCTGTGTTGTGTTGTTTGAGTGTCTGTGAGGACTGATGTTCTCCGTCAGCAGATAATTCAGTCTCTGTGAAATTCTTTTATATTTGTACTCTTGTTGTGAATTGTGACTGAAGAGTTTAGAAGAGTTTGCATCGTGTAGAGTATAATTTCCAGTAGATGGTTTCATTGCGGATGATTGTGAACCTTGTGAAAGCTGGCTTCTCTCTGACTGTATTGTGTCTGTGAAATGTTTTGCATAGAGGCCTCAGAGAGACGCCGGTCCGCCTCGCTAATTTCCATCTAAACATCTCTTAAATGTCATCGAGAAAAGCACAAACACAAGTGGAAAAATATGATATATTTTTATTATTTATTAATTTTTATTGTCAATGAGAAAAGCACAAGGATTTCAAACACAAGTGGAAAAACATAATTTTTTTTTTTATTTTTTTTTTTATTTTTTTTTTATTGGCAATTAGAAAAGAACAAGCATTTTAAATGCAAATGGAAAAACATTATTTATTTTATTTTTTATTTTATTTTTATTTTTTTAATTGCCAGTTAAAAAAGCACAAGGATTTCAAACACAAGTGGAAAAACATAATTTATTTTATTTTTTTATTTTATTTATTTTTTATTGTCAATGAGAAAAGCAGAAGGATTTCAAACACACGTGGAAAAACATAATTTATTTTATTTTTAATTTTATTTATTTTTGATCACACTTTACAACCAAAACATTTGGCAAAACTAAATGTTTATGGTCTGATAAAAACAATGATGCAGTGTTGAAGAAGAAGCGTCGGTAGTGTGTCTGTTTGTTGTTAGTTCGAGGATGATATTTATATATATTTAATTATTTACTTTAAACTAGTTAATTCAGTAGGATCTTCTTAGATTTTTTTTTTTTAAATATCTCATTAGGATCGGTTCCAAAATATAATTAAACAAATAATAAATATTAGTGTTTCTTTCAAATTATTATTATTTTTATTTTTTTTTATTTTTTGGGAGGTGACAGATGTTTTCCCAGATGCTACCATTTTTTTATCACCAGTTAGTAAGTTTATTTTTATTAAAATTATCGGAATGGTTTTGAATTTTTATATAAATATTGAATAATATAATAAAGAATTTTAATATATATTTTATATAAATATTTTATTATTTTTATATATTTATTTGTTTTTGTTTTTATTAAATGTCATTTATTTTTATCTAATCATTTATATTTTATTTCTAGATGTATTATTTATTTATTAATTGCATTTCATTTTTATTCAGTCCCATTAGGATAAATTTGTTACCGTGTTGGTACTATGGTAAACAGTGAATGTTACAGTACATACAAAGTACTTAAAAACAGATCATGGTGGTTCCATGTTAAAGTAAAGCGTCAGTAGTAGTAACTTGTCTTTGAGTGTGTGTGTGTGTGTGATTGTGACGTGATTATAGGCGTGTCGAGGCTGTAGGCGAGTGTTAAACACAGACACACATTAATCCGATGCCATCAGATCTGCTTGATGTGTGCGGCGCGGTTCGAAGTATCAGGAAACATCAGTGTGTTTGATCAGCTCAGGTGAGGAATATTTCTAGAGTTGCTTGTCTGCTGTCAGATGTGCGTTTTCTCTTTGTACGCGTACGTTTATATTAGTCTTGTTTTTCAGTTCAGCTTTGTATTTTCAGGTTTGGAGCTGTATGTTGTGTAACACGCTCAATCATTTGCATCAGTGAAACTGCGTTCATGATCAGATCTGTGTTAGACGTCACTGCTCTCTGCTCTGTACAGACACTGATGTTGTTCTGGGTGAAATTTGCATCGGCTGCTTTTACAGTTTGACTTATGTGTTTCTGATTGTAGCTTGCTGGAAGGAAATGTGATGTTTTCAAGCCAGAGGTCATTAATCCTCGTCACTCTCCTTGTGTTTTATGTTTTACATGATATCCTTTATGATTTATTCTGTGATTTATTATTATGTGTGCAGTCTAACTGGAATTTGACATTGGATTATTTCATAGAAATCTCTTTTGCTCCCTACGGCTGCGTTTATTCGATTAAAAATACAGTAAATACAATAAAAATTGTGAAATGTTTTTAGAATTTAAAACAGCTGTTCTCTATGTGAATCTCTGTTAAACTGTAATTTATTTCTGTGATGCGCAGCTGTATTTTCAGCATCATTACTCCAGTCTTCAGTGTCACATGATCTTCAGAAATCATTCTAATATGATGATTTGCTGCTTGAAAAAAACAATTATGGTTGAATATAAAGTTCAAAAGAACAGCATTTATCTGAATGTTTATTGTTTTTTTAACATTTATAATTTTGTAAGGTTATAAATCAATATAATGCATCTTTGATGATTAAAAGTATACTTTCTTATGGTAGGATACACTGTATAATAATTACAAAAAACCGCAAAGTAACACTTTGAAGTAGGAAAATTAAAAAAGTATTTTCTTTTGAAAGAGTTCCAATAATCTTTATATTATTTACAACTATGAAAAATCATCTTTTACAGTATAGATGTCTTAAAGGGGTCTTTAGAAACTTATGCATAAATTATGCATAAATGCATGAAGTGCATACATGATGCATAAAAATAAGTTTTAAGACATTTAGATTCAACCATATCTTGATAGAAACTGAAAAAAATATAAAAGTGAAACCGTGCAACAACTTATGAAAGTTGAATTAAAATCTCATAACACTCATAAATGTTTTAACACACCTATATTTGACTGTTTATTTTTGTTAGAAATTCAATTTTTACAATTGCTGAAACCGTATATGAAATTTATTGTTCCAACAATTTCATAAATTATTCCAATTCTACAAAGATCAAATATTAGAAGTCTTAAAAATGCTCATGCATGTGAAATTTTGTTGCATAAGTTAAGCATAAAGTGCATGGGTTATGCATGAATAAAATGTATGTCATTTGAATGTTTCATTTGAAGGTTACATATAAGTGATAAAATAATTGATAAGTTATGCATAAATCTGACGTTCGTCACATGCTGTATTTAGTGATCTCGGGTCTATTTTGAGCTGTTGTTTGCATTCTCTGCCTCGTATCGCTGCTCAGGTGAAGAGGAAGTGTGTTTGCGTGTTTTCTAAGGATTCAGGAATTCAGGTTATGAACATCAAACCTCGCCGCTCAAGAATCCCTGGAATTCCAGAAATTCCTTGGCTTCCAGAAACGTCGGTGAATCCAGACAGAAACCGGGTTCATCGGAGCATAGGTTTCTCTGCGTGCGGTTTGTTTGCTGAAGTCAGCGTCATTATCTCGAGCCGTTTGGAGCTGGTGATTGTGTTCGAGCTCAATTCAAATACTACACTCACCTTGAGGTCAGTTAATCATTGTTTGTGTTCACGATCCTGAGCTCTTACGGTCAGACAGGAAGGTATGTGGCTTAATGCTTGTTTTGGGCTGGTTTAGTTGTTTACTGATAAGGGATTGAGCTGAAGTGATCAGTGTTTTAACACATTTTTCAGATTAACAAACGATGGCAAATCGGTCCTGTAACTCTTTTCTGACTGTGTGGCCTCTGGATTTTTATGTCTATAAGTGAATCATGATTGAGTCATTCTCGTGGCTGTTCTCTGCCTGTCTGAACAGATGCGAGTCAGTCGGGATGAGCGTTTGTCATTCATACGTCACGGAGGACAGTGTGTTTCAAACCAGTTCCTGTGAAGGGATGTTAATTGTGTGTCAGGTGTGTTTGGGTTTCCTGTAAGAGTCTGAAGCTGTGTGTGTGTGTGTGTGTGTGTGTGTGTGTGTGTGTGTGTGTCAGGTGTGTTTGGGTTTCCTGTAAGAGTCTGAAGCTGTGTGTGTGTGTGTTGCTTTAACATCATTTCATTAGTTCTTAGAGTTATAATATTGAGCACTTTAAGTTGGATATAAAATGTAATTTTCAGCATCTTTAAAAAAAAAATAATAATAAAAAAATAAGAGTGTGAGAATTTATAAAGTTTGATTTTATTTATTTATTTTTAATTTAGAAGCATTTTTAAAACACTTATATTTGCTCGTTTCTTGTTAGAAAATTAATGATTTATGAAATTGAATTCTTAAACTCAAAAACGTTTTTTAAGACATTTAGGTTTGACGGTGTATTGTTAGAAATTGAATAATTTATACATTTATTGAATCTAGACGCCTAGATTTTAACGTATTTTGTTAGAAATTGTATATATTATGAAAGTGTTGCAACAATGAAACAATTTATGAAAAATTTTGAATTGAAATTTTGCCCTTTAAAACATTTAGACACCTAGATTTGACCATTTTTGTTAGAAATGGAATATATTATGAAATTGTTGCAATAATAAAGCAATTTATGAAATAGAAATTGAATTTTTACACGCATAAATGTTTTAAGACATTAAGGTTTGATGGTATATTGTTAGAAATTCTATAATTTATACATTTATTGAATCTAGACACCTAGATTTGACCGTCTTTTGTTAGAAGTTTAATAATTTTTACATTTATTGAAACAGTGTAACAATTTATAACATTTGAATTGAACTTTTACACTTTAAAACATTAAGACACCTAGATTTGACCATATTTTGTTAGAAATGGAATATATTATGAAACTGTTGCAATAATAAAGCAATTTATGTCATTGAAATTGAATTTTTACACACATAAGCGTTTAAAGAAATTTAGGTTTGCCGCTATATTGTTAGAAGTTTAATAATTTATACATTTATTGAAACAATGCAACAGTTTATGAAATCTCAGTTTAAATTTTAATCTCATAAATGTTTATAAGACACCTAGATTTTACCATATTTTGTTAGAAATTGAATAATTTGTGAAATTGTTACAACACTGAAACAACTTTCAACAAATATGCAATTTGAATTGAAATTGTATTGTTTCAACAATTTATGAATGATTCCATTTCTAACAAGAAATTGTCACATTTAAATGCATATGAGTGTGAAAAACAATTTGGAAAACTTACTTAAACTGCTTTGAATGGCTGAATTACTAAATGTACCTGTGAAATGTCACTGGAGAACTTTTTAGTTTCCACAAAGAAGCTTGTATTCTCTCTTCCTTTAGAAAAGCAAAAGTAGGGCTGTGCAATTAATCGAAAAAATGATTCGATTTCGATTTTGGCCTCCAACGATTATGAAAATCCAATAATCAAGATAAAACGATTATTGTGCTCCATTCCGCCCCCTTTTGCAGCGCTGCGCTTTCGTTCCTCCATAAAAGCCCAATTTCCCGTGCAAATCAGTAAAATCATGTAACGTGACATTTGCAAAATGGGCCGTGCTTGAATTATCGAAGTATATTTATTCATGTTTTTAAAAGCGTGAAAGATAACTTGCGCTGCTCCTCAGAAAGATATAAGCGCTCAGAGATGAACAGAACACGGACATTTAAAGTCATCTTTTAGCTCGAGGTGCGCGCCTAATCGCTCAAGTACATGCAAAAATGCTGCGCTTGGTGATTATTCATGTATACCTTCGTCAGTCATGTAATAAATGAATGTAAAGAGTTGAGAATGAAAATACGCGTGTAACAGTAATTTGGATCCGTGCGGCTCTTAAAGTGACAGCGGGCTAAATTTTATTTTACATTTGATTATTAATTTCTGCAGTAGCTGTACCACGCTACATGAACCTTTTCATATAAACTGCAGTAAATACAAAACTAAAGCCAAACTTAAACTGAAATGAGACATTAATAATAAATGGTATAGTGAATAAATGAAATAATCATACTGCTTGAGACTTGCATAAAAAAACATTAACCCCTTAACTGTCACCCCCCATTTTTTTAAAATAGGCATTAAAGTGCACTATCCAGACTTAAATTGTTGTATTTTATGAACACTTTGGAATATAGACCTAAGGTTGGTCTCTTTTTAAAGAAGAAAATTAGCAGATTTTGGCAAAAGTGGAATTTTTTCAAAAAATTAAAGTATCAAAAAGTTATAGAAAGTTTAAATGTACTGTAAATAAAATGCGCTATATTATTTTTATTATATTTTATTTATTATAAATATTTTACATAACAGGTTTTACTCTAAAATTGGTATAAAATTAAAGCCTTGTGTCTAAATAAGTTATGTTCCAAATTTGAAGTTGATATGAAAAAAAATTGAGGTTCCTGTGAGATTTTATTTAGGGCGTCATACCACAAACAGCCACCAGGAGCCATCAAAACTACTTTGAATTTTGTTTAATGAATTTTTCCCTAGATTTCTCTGTCAATTTTACTTCAATACTCAAAATAACCACCAAATGTGGAATCCTGAGACTCAGACCTTTCCAATGATATGTTTGTTGCCAAGATTATAAAAAGTTTTGATTCTAAAAGACCGTAATGCATTTTGTAATATGACACTTGACACCGCCCACTAAGGGGGAGGAGACCGCCATAAGAATTTAAAGTACCATTTCCATGGTAACGCAATGTCTGATTTCAAAATGGTTTTTACAGGATGAATCTTGGGCTTCTAAGCTTTCAAATGATATATAATTTATGATGATTACTAAAAGATTTTATAGAGAAAAAGGACAACAAAAAAAAGAGCACCAAGCGTCCCACAGGTGGGACGGTGAGCACAGTTTGTTTAATTTGTATCTTTTTATTCTAATGTATTTGTTCCTTTGCTTTTTTATTACTGACAGTTTAATTTAATTTTGCGGACTTTTTGTTTGTTTGGAATTCCGCTGGTCTCTGTAATGTAGATGTCATAGCAAGTCAAGTCTGCTTTATTGTCAATTCTTCCACATGTACAGTACATACATACAGAGAATTGAAATTACAGATAACACTAACAGTAGAACATTAAACACAGATAATAAAATATAAAGTACAACTATACAAATATGTCATGTAAAAAGAAAGATAAGTAAAGCAGCACGAGGCACACGGCAGATAGTGCAAACCAGTGAAGTAAACAGTGCAGATATAATGATTCTAGCAACCTTATTTACAGGAAATACATATTTAATATGAATCACTATCTTTAAATAAACCACTCATATAAAGTTTTGGTCATATGGCCCCCTCATAATCGTGTTAAATAACCTTGATTACAATATTGACCAAAATAATCGTGATTATGATTTTTGCCATAATCGAGTAGCCCTAAGCAAAAGTGGTTTTAAAGAACCAGGTGCAAAAACCCTATATAACTTAAAAATGGTTCAATAACAAACCTTATTAAGAACAAGAGGCTCCTGCACAGAACCATTGAAGAGGCTTTATTTTCAATAGTTTTCTAATGTTTTATTTCTGATATTTGTCACTGATGACTCTGAACAGCTCATCCTACTGCACCCTGTGTTTAATTGCCCTTCAGTAGCATTGAATAGTGGATTTATAAGGAAGTGCCTTTATGACAGCTCAGTCATAAACTTCATGTTCTGATGAAAAGCGCCATTGTTTTAGTTCCCAAAATATCTCTCTTCCCTGGAATGTGCTGCTTTACGGTGTCTCACTTTGTCATAACTAGTCCTGATGAAGTCATTTAACGCCACATGAACACCTGCATAACTTAATTCACTGAGAAAACAACAGAAATGTCTTGTTCTGATTCCTTTAGTGGTTGTTTTAGTAGGTTTGATACGTCAAGAAACTCTTCACTGAGTCGTGTGATTGATTCAAACTCAAGAAGTCTTCTTGATTGATTCAGTGAAGAACCGGTTCATAAGAGTCGTTTGTTCATGAGTCGGACTTCACTGGTTTTGCTGTGTGTTTGTTTTTTTGTGTTTCTGTTTGTCATAACTAGTCCTGATAAAGTTGTTTAAAAATATATTATAATGAATTCATAGCTGATTTTGGCTTAGGAAAAGTCACATTGTGGCAGTTTCGAAATAAATTATGGTTTTGATCATTAATTATCCTAAAAGATTCAAAAGATGTTTAATTTCTAAAAATATTTTTTTGAGTCTAGGTATCTTAAAAATTCTTGTGAATGTACAAAATAAAAAAATCATAAATTGTTTTCGACAATTATTACAGGAAATTGTCAAATCTAGGTTCCTTGAATCTTGATGAATGTAAAATTTCAATACAAAAATTTCATACGTTTCTTCATTCTTTAAAGAATTTTATAAATTATTCAGTTTCTAACAAGAAATTGTCAAATCTAGATGTCATTATGCTCATGAATGTAACATTTCACTACAAATTTCATAAATATATTGTTTCAGCAATTTCCTAAATTGTTCTGTTTATAACAAGAAGTTTTCAAATCTGTCTTAAAAATGCTTATAAATGTAAAATTTCAATACAAAATTTCATGAATTGTTCCAAGACATTGTCAAATGTAGGTGTCTTAATGCTTATGATTGTGACATTTCAATACAAATTTCATAAATTATTTCACAGATTCAGCAATTTCATAATTTTTTTTCCATTTCTAACAAGAAATTGTAAAATCTAGCTGTCGTAAAAATGCATATAAATGTAAAATTTCATACAAATTTCATAAATTGTTCCAAGAAATTGTCAAAGCAAGTGTCTCAATGCTTATGATTGTAACATTTCAATACGAATTTCATAAATTATTTCACTGATTCAATAAATTGTTTCATTTCTGACAAGAAATTTTCAAATCTAGGTGTACTGTTACATTAAAATTAAATTTTAAAAATATTTAAAAAAAAAACCCGATAATGTCCAGAGTCTTATTTTTGTTTTATAATTAATTGTTTTTTAAATGTATAGTTTAAAAGCCACAGCGATCTCATATTTCTTGATGTGTGCGTGTACTTTTAAGCCTCATTATGTCGGCTCACAGACCTTTACTCTACATCTTTCCTGTATGTTGTCATGTGAGGTCTGCTCTCTGTCTGTCTGTCTGTCGGTGTATGTTTGCGCTGAGTGTGTTCACTTCCTCAGACGAGCTGTGAGATGATGGTCACACTCTTACCAAAGACAGGAAGGAAGTGAGAACTTACTCTTACTAAACCCTATTTCAACACCGCTGCTGCACGACCTGCTTCATAGATCGTATGAATACTTTTCCTGTATGATAGGAGTGATGTCATCCATGAATCACGGAGCCCAGAAAGATACGATTCGAGTGTGTCGCTCATGTGCAGACTTGTGGTTGGATTTCATTGCTAAAGTTTCATATAGTGAGCTCATTCGTATCGTGCATCTACAAGCCCAGAAAGAGCTTATCAGAGCCGTATAAGACACAGTGTTTCAGGAAACAACTAGCATGACAATCTTCATATCACTGTGTAATGCCTGATCTGTAGGACTGTGCCTAATATTGTGTGTTTTTGTCATTGTGCAAACACTACCTGGTGGTTTACTTTAATAGCGATGTGTTAACGATACTCTTTCTGGGTCAGATTCTATTAGCGATTCCTTTAGAAGGTTTAATAAGTCAATATCCTCTCTAAACGAATCATTGTATGAGTCACCTGACTGATTCAAATTGCTACAGACTCCCGAACAAATGACTCTTATGAACCGGTCATTTACTGAAACAGTCAAACACACACACACACACACACACACACACACACACACACACACACACACACACACACACACACACACACACACACACACACACACACATATATATATATATAAAAAATTTCAGTACAAAATATCTAAACATAATTAAATTAGGATGCATTTACTTGTGATGCAAACTGACAAAAAAAAAAAAATCAGGAAAAAATTATCAAAATGAAGTGAGTTTATGCTTTAAACAAGAAATATCTGCTAATGGAGTAAAAAAAAAAAGATTCAACTTAATTCAAATGGACAACAACTTTATTTTTGAGCCCATTAGCAGATATTTTTCTTGTTTTAAGCATAAACTCGCCTGATTTTTAACTATTATCTCTTCAAACAAGACTGAACTGCTTGTTAAAAAAAAATATATATTTTTTTTTTGTGCATCATTGGCAAATGTTTTTCTTGTTTATAGCATAAACTCATTTCATTTTAATCATGTTTTCATACTCTCATTTTGCATCTTAAGTAAATGCATCTTGTTTGAAGAATATTTAGATATTTTTACTGGAAAACGACAAATATTGAGCAAGAGCAGACTACATTGGTGTGTTTTTGCATGCATCCAGTGAGTACTGCGCAATCCGTGATGTCTGTTTATTTGCATTTTACATGTTTTTAAACCGTAATAACTCAATCACAACTCTAGAATAATAACTTGAGTGTATGACGCCAGCCTGTGACCCTAAACTCCGTCCCTGTCAGACTGGCTCCAAAAGATTGTCCTTTATTTCCTGCCTCTCCGGATTCTCATTCCCTGCCAGGATCATTCCAGAGGATTTCATGTCAGTATGAAGAGCAGGAATCAGGGCATGTCAAAAAGCATTTCAGAAAATGAACGTACAGTAATCCACAACACAGTACAGGCTTTCTGGGAATTAAAGCAGCTCCAAGAAGTCAAAGACTGTCTAGAAGTGGCATTAGATAACTAACATGCAGACATAGCACAATGTAAATTCTTTAATTAAAGTGCATAAACAGCTTAATATCGACTCGTTAGTTCAGTATTCAGCGGCTTGGCAGAGGCATTGCTACTCATTTCACACATCTTTTCATATATAGGAGTCTTAACAGTACAGAAGCTTGAAGAAGTTATGGCAGAAATATATTACTATTTACAGTAGACTGAAGAATGCACTTCATAAAGTTGTAGCAGTAATAATAATAATATTGATTCAAACAAGTAAACCTTTGTTGTGCAGTACTTTGCCAAAAAATATATATTTTAAATATTTTATTTCATTAAAAAATTTTTTTAGAAATTGATTTGATTACCCCATTTTCTATAGTAAATTTGTATTTGACTATTATTATTATTATTATTATTAGCAGTGGTATTAGTTATAATAATAATAATAATAATAATAATAATAATAATATTTATTTAAAAAAAAATGTAATACCAAACCATTTTTGTCTTGTTTTAATCAATAAACCTTTGTTGTGCAGCACTTTGGCAAAAAAAAAAAAAAAAAAATATTACATTTAAAATTTTCCATTAATTACATTGTAATAAATTGCATTTTATTACATTGTAAAATATTTAAATTATTAAATTTCCCAGTTTGATAAAAAATTTTTTTTTTAAATTAGAAATTTTTGATTTTATAAAATGATTTGATTACCACCATTTTTATAGTAAATTTATATTTGACATTATTATTATTATTATTAGCAGAAGTAATAATAAGGATAATAATAATACACTTTTTTTACTATATTGAACCATTGTTTTGTCCCTGTTTACCTTTTTGTGCAACACTTTGCCAAAAAATAAAGTAAATTATGCAGTTTTCATTTGATTGCATTAAAAAAATAATCAAAATTGTTAGTTTTATCAATTGTTTTTTAATCCAGTAATATAAATAAAGTGAAACTGACAGAAAATTTGAAAAAATGCAGTGATACAGATTTTTGGTCATATTGACCAGCGCTAGTAGCTTATTTAATTGAAAAACTTGATTAGCATTATCATGTTATTATGACTCACCTTAAGATGAAAGGTAATGCTGAAAGCATGTTGTGTTTGTCTCCAGCAGAATGTCATCGTCTGTCTACCAGTCCGTCTGTGGGGAGTCACAATCCACGGTCCACAGACTGCTGCTCGCTGTCTAGCCCTGAACCTACAGAGGACGGCCGGCCGGTCAGCGCCGTGTCCACCGTCTCGTCCGAGTCATCCGTCGAGGGCCACAGCGGCTCCCCGACAGCGCCGTCCGCGGGAGCAGATATTGACCTGGAGCTCAGTCCTCCGGAGACTCCCTCAGGTCCTCCGGAGCTGCTGGGGCTGGACTGGCCGGTCGAGGAACCATCGGTCACGACCCCAGACCCTCCGTCACCGTTCGCCACCGTCACCATGGCGCCCAACCCTCAGCTCACACACGTGGATCGTGTCGTGATGGAGATTATCGAGACGGAGCGGATGTACGTCAGGGATCTACGCAGCATCGTAGAGGTGAGAAACACTGGTCTGAAAACAGCTGTGCGTTCTGATCCAGAAATATTGACAAAAATATGTTTTTAGAAAATTATTGAAATTTAAAACCATTTTTGGACTATTTTTTTGGGATTGATTATATATTTTTAATATTTTTAAATAAAAGCTCACCAATTATTTAATCAAAAATACAGTAAAAGCTGTAAAAATGTGAAATATTTTTACTATTTAAAATAACTGTTTTCTGTGTGAATATCTGTTAAACTGTTATTTATTTCTGTGATGCGCAGCTGTATTTTCAGCATCATTACTCCAGTCTTCAGTGTCACATGATCTTCAGAAATCATAATAATATGCTGATACACTGCTGTTAAAAAGTTTAGGTCAGTGTGTGTGTGTGTGTGTGTATACAGTGCCGTGAAAATGTTTTTGCCCCCTTCCTATTTTTTATATTTTTTGCATTTTTGTAACACTTAAAAAAATTTCAGATCATCAAACAAATTGTAATATTACACGAAGATAATGCAAGTAAATACACAATGCAGTTTTTAAATGATGATTTCATTTATTAAGGGAAAAAAGCTGTCCAAACCTACCTGGGCCTGCGTGAAAAATTAAATGCCCCCTCCTGTTAAATCATGAAAGAACTGTGATTAAGCACATTATTTAAGAAAGTGGAGTTAAATTTTACTAGTCACATCAAGGCCTGATTACTGCCAGGCCTGTTGAATCAAGAAATCACTTAAATAGAAGCTGTCTGACAAAGTGAAGCATGCTTAAAGAGCAAAACATCACGCCGCGATCTAAAGAAATTCAAGAACAGATGAGAAACAAAATAGTTGACGTATCAGTCTGGAAAGGGTTATAAAACCATTTCTAAGGCTTTGGGACTCCAGCGAACCACGGTCAGAGAGCCATTATACACAAATAGAGAGAACTTGGAACAGTGGTGAACCTTCCCAGGAGTGGGCAGCCTAACAGAATTACTTTAAGAGCACAACGACGAACCCAGAACAACATCTAAAGAACTGCAGCCTCACTCGCCTCAATTAAGCTCAGTGTTCATGATTCAACAAGAAAGAGACTGGGCAGAAACTGCATCCATGGGAGAGTTCCAAGGCAAAAGCCACTGCTGACCAAAAAGAACACAAAGACTCGTCTCACATTTGCCAAAAAATATTTTGATTATCCACAAGACTTTTGGGCGAATACTCTGTGGACTGATGCGACACAAGTTGAACTTTTTGGAAGGTGTGTCCCGTTACATCTGGCGTAAAAGCAACACCGCATTTCATAAAAAGAACATCTTCGCAACAGTCAGACATGGTGGAGGTAGTGATGGTCTGGGGCTGCTTTGGACCTTCAGGACCTGGACGACTCGCCATAATTGACAGAAGCATGAATTCTGCGCTCTATCAGAAAATCCTGGAGGAGAATGTCCGGCTGTCAGTTTGTGACCTCAAGCTCAAGCACACTTGGGTTCTGCAGCAGGACAATGATCCCAAACACACCAGCAAGCCCACCTCCGAATGGCTCAAGAAAAACAAAATTAAGGTTTTGGAGTGGCCAAGTCAAAGTCCGGACTTAAATCCGATTGAGATGCTGTGGCATGACCTTAAACGCTCCATTCATGCTCCAATGTGGCTGAATTAAAACAATTCTACAAAGAAGAGTGGGCCAAAATTCCTCCACAGCGATGTAAAAGACTTATTGCCAGTTATTGCAAACACTTGATTGCAGTTGTTGCTGCAAAGGGTGGCACAACCAGTTATTAGAATTAGGGGGCAAATACTTTTTCATGTAGTGCCAGGCAGGTTTGGACAGCTTTTTTCCCTTAATGAATTAATTATTTCAAAACTGCATTTTGTATTTACTCGGGTTATCTTTGTGTAATATTAAAATTAGTTTGATGATCTGAATCATTCAAGTGTGACAAGTATGCAAAAAAAAAAAAAAAAAGGAATGGGCAAAAACTTATATATACATTTTTATTTTTATTTTTTAAAGAAATTAGTATTTTTCATTCAGCAAGGATGTTTTAAATGAATAAAAAGTGATAGTACAGACTCGTATTGTTAGAACAGATTTCTATTTTGAATAAATGCTGCTCTTTTGAACTTTCTATTCATCTGAGAATCCTGAAAAATAAAATGTATCACAGTTTCCACAAAAATATTGTGCAGCACAACTGTTACAGCTGCACATCACAGAAATAAATTACAGTTTAAATTCTATTACAAAAAGGAAAACATTACTTTAAATTTTAAGTATTAAAATATATATATATACCGTATATACACACGTGTGTATGTATATAAAATGTTAATTAGTATATTTTATATTTAAAAAATTTTTAAAAGTCATTGAGCTTGTTACAGTGCATAAAGGATACATGTGATGCTTTTTGTGAGCGTAACTTTGATGCCTAAAAGTGCTGTTAATGTAGGATTCTCACTAGGCTTTAAAGAGAAAGTGTTCCTCTACATGTCCCATAAGCCCTCCACAAAGCCGCTGACAGCTCTATCATCTCTAACGGCCACTTCCTGTAACCTTACCAGCCTCAGACAAACAGATGGTTCCTCACCCTTTTGCAGAACACCCAGAATGCCGTGCTTTAAAGCCACTGCTACAAACCAACAACTAATTAGAGATGCTGAGGTTTTGAACCTCATTGCACTACTGCTGTTTTTTGCCATTGGATCACGGCCATCGTTTCCCACTCAGGGTGGAGTGCTGCGTCAGCAGGATGTCTCGCTGCTGAACACGGGGATTCCTGGGGTTCGTAGGTTTTCACAGGTGTCACTCCTCATGCGGAAATGTGTTTGCACTTTCATATTCCTTATGCACGACTTTCCATCCACCAGTATTGCATTGCTGACCGTCTGCAACACATATAATGCAGTCTTGATGAACATAAACAGTGAGCTGCACTTTAAGGGATCGTACTCGTGTTCCTAATGTTAGACCTTATTAAATACTTTCTTCTAAGGCAGCATAGCATGCATCTTTTGGGAAATCCCATAATGCATTGCCATCTCAGTGAAAAATGTGCGGTGCACGGAAAAGATGGCGTCATAATAATCTTTTTGGTCCTCAAATTCTAAATCGGAAATCAGCTGTGCTATTTTACGACTGAAGTACGTATTCCTTTGACAACTGTCTGATAAGTGATCGTATCTTCATTGATGCTTTTTGAGAATTCTTTACTCTTGCTTAGAACAAAACTAACTATTATCTAAATCCAGAGCTCTAGAGCATTTAGATGAATGTGTAAATATGAGCTGTGCGCTTTCCTCTCTAACGAAATAAACACACAACAAAAATGCCAGAGGTGAGAAAACAGCCGTTAAGAAAGCATCTGATCATAGCATCAAGTTTATTTATATAGTGCTTTATAAAATAAACTGATTATTAAACTCAGTGTCAATAATGTCACTTTCATTTAGAATTACAGCTTGATTTTCTGTTATAAAGCAACTGTCCAAATTTTGTTTATCAGTGAATAGTTTTATGTATTAATTAGAAAATGTGTAACTCATTATTTTAACTAATTATGAAAGCTGAATGATAGAACAGAGCCTACTGATTAGTCAGTTAAATAATCAATGATTAGTCAATTAATGGTTGTAATAATAGTTAGGTTAATCGATTATAAAAATAATTGTTTGTTGCAGCCCTATCTAACTCACTTAATTTACAAAGCTCAGTCGTGTGCCAGACTTTTGACAGTCTTTTCAAACAATATTTAAATCTCTATTTAGAGCAAAAACAACTGATATTTAAATCTCTAATTAACACTAAATCAACCGATATTAAAATCTTTAATTAGAACAAAACTTACCAGTATTTATATATCTTAATATAACAAAAACTAGATATTTAAATATCTAATTAGAACAAAAACAAACAAGATTTAAATCCATATTTAGAACAAAACCAACCAATATTTAAATCTCTAATTAACAATAAATCAACCGATATTTAAATCTTTAATTAGAACCAAACTGACCAATATTTAAATATCTTAATAGAACAAAAACTAGATATTTAAATATCAAATCAGAACAAAAACAACCAAGATTTAAATCCATATTTAGAACAAAACAAACCCATATTTAAATCTCTAATTAACACTAAATCAACCGATATTTAAATCTTTAATTAGACTAAACTGACCAGTATTTAAATATATTAACAGAACAAAAACTACAGATATTTAAATATCTAGTTAGAACAAAAACAACCAATATCTAAATCCATATTTTGAAAAAAAAACAATGCATATTTAAATCACTAATTAACACTAAATCAACCAATATTTAAATCTTTAATTAGAAAAAAAACTGACCAATATTTAGAATATCTTAATAGAACAAAAACTACAGATATTTAAATCTCTAATTAGAACAAAAGCAACCAAAATTAAAGTTTCTAAACTGGCCAAAACCAACCCATATTTAATTCTCTTAATAGAACAATATTAACCAATATTTAAACCTCTAAAATGAACAAAAGCAACCAACATTTAAATCTCTTAATTGTCTTTAATTGCTCAGACATGCACCCAAGTCACTGCAGCACTGATATATGTGCTAGAGAACACTAAACATGCACTATAATCAGATCTAAATCCAGAGGATCACTTGTATCATCGTTATGTATCATCATATTGCCCAGCCCTAAGACTCACTCTATGTAAAGCACAAACTCATTATAGACATGACAGTATGAAATATGACTTTACAAGTGTGTTTTTTTTTACCTAAAAGGTTTTGAAAGTGCCTTTTGCTCTGATATGAGGTGCATTAGGTCTGAGGTAGCATTTTGAAGGGTCTTAAATATGGCTTATAAGTGGGCTCTGGTGAGCTGTGTGTTTCTCACAGCAAGTCAGATACTGATGTCATATGTTACCAGGATCGTCTGGGAATTTGAAACCAGAGTCCATTTAGGTTCTTGAACGTGTTGCAGCTCTTAGTTTAGCTCCCTAAATAATCTAATGCACTTCCTGTTGGAAATGAAGAACTTCGTTTGTGTTTTTAGAGACTTTTCCGACCTGTTCCTGTTGTTGGGTTTTATTCAGATTTAATGTGTGTTATATGTGGATTGCTCAGGACTTTGGACTACATTTGTACCTGTAAAGTGCTTAATAAAAAAGACGAATGAGTGAGTTTGGCGTTGGTCAATGTAAACTACAGGAAAACGCCCAAATATGGTGATTCACACCAGCCTGATCTGACATCTGTTTGGGTGAAACTGGACATTTTGTTGGTCGTTTAACATTGCAAATGGACTCAGACTCTAACAGAGAGTGTCCACACCCTGCCTCGACTTCTTTTGCATTGATTGTCTCCTAAATTCCCTGTAGTTTCTGTTACGTAGGTGCATGTTCTGCACGTCTTATGTTGGAGCTGAATGTTCATGTGATGCTGTTGCATAATGAAGGCTCTCATGCAGAATATCTGCTCATTATGTTTGCGCTTCGGGTGAAGGATGTTGAACTCCTCCCTGAGCTGCGGCGCTCTGAATCACAGCCAAACTTGGCCGTGAAACCGTTTCCTAATATGAGCATTGGGCGGTGTGTGTGTGTGTGTGTGTCATGCTTTCTATGATGTGGGCTGCTGAACTCCAGCTTGATCTGGCCTGTTTGGAGCAGCACAGAACAGGGTTTAAATGCCGCGTGAGAGCGTTACGAAAAATGTTCAAAAACATGTTCAGATTAGAAATAATTTCCTTAAAGAAAAGCTTTTGGGGTGTTTTCTTTTTGCAGTATCATGCAATTTTTATGCTCTGTATAATGCAAACAAAAAAGATTGTTATTGCAATAACAAAGATCATACTTTGTTAGTACTGCATTTATGCTGACTTTAATAAATCAATGCATTGCATTGCATGTGAGGTTTACATGCATGTATAATACTTTCAAGAATGTGTTCAGTTTAGAAATAATTTACTAAACTTTCAGAAAATATAGCCTGGTGGGTTTTTGCTTTGTTTTGGTGTTTTTTGCATTGACAGTTTTCATGCCATTCTCATTACTATAATGCAAAGTAATATATATTTTCATTATTGTAATGAGGAATTTCATACATTGTTAGTAGTACCGAGTTTAATTAATGAAATCAATCAATGCATTGTAATTATTGTGTGTCAGTGTTTATAGCCATGCAGAATTTAGTACTGTGGTATTACCGCGGTATAGTGATGCTATCAGATGGTTTCTTTGATAGATACCAGTTTACATGCATGTGGTTTTAAAAACAGCTTTCAAGAATTAGAAATCATTTATTTAAAGAAAATGAAGCCTCTACAGTTTTTTGCATTTGCATTGACAATTTTCATGGCATTCTCGTTAATATACGGCAAAAAAAAAAAAAAAAAATTCTGATATATTATTTCAGTGTGGAATTTCATACATTGTTAGTACTGCATTTACAGTATGCTGCCTTTAATTAATAAAACAAATCAATGCATTGCATTGTGTGTCAGTGTTTGTTGTCTTTAGTGTCCAGCTGAATTTAGTTCCTCAGTTTCATTTAGAGGTTAGTCTAGACAAAGTACTGTGGTATTACCATGGTACAGTGATGCTATCAGATACCATGGTACTGAGTGATTAATCTATTGATATGCAATGATATTTGCAAATAATACCACCATACTATCATGAAATATTTGCTTTTGTCAGTGTAGTAAATGCAAAGGCGATAAACAGATTAGATTAGAAACATAATACACTGGAAAAAAATTGGTGTATACTCAGAAATAGCTAGTAAATCTCACAATTATTTATAACGAAATGGCAAGTTCATTTACAAGTCAATGTTTTTCAGTTTTCAAATGTATTTTGTAAGCATTAATAGAGTGAGTGTACAGTTTTCCTTCAGTCCTCTAGCGCCATCTGCTGAGCAGTTGAAGGCATTACAGTACAAACAAGATGGATAATAGTTTATCATTGGTTGAGTTGGAAATAATATGTATTTCCCTTTTTTAAATTTTCAGGATTATCTTGTGCACATTATTGACACCAGGGACCTTCCCATCAAACCAGAACAAGTGTGCTCACTTTTTGGGAATATTGAACACATTTATGAGTTCAACAGGTAAGATTCGACCCTAATGACTTCATATGCATTTTACATGCTTTTATGCAATGCACACACACACACATATATATATTCATATATTTGGACTCTCATTCTGACGGCACCCATTCACCGCAGAGCATCCATTGCTGAGCAAGTGATGCAATGCTAATATAATCAGTATTTAGTCACAGTTAATTAAAAGTTTTTGTT